>JAZBGX010001914.1:0-15491 GCA_037414775.1 Zonitis immaculata
CTCAAGCCAATCATCTCGTAAGCTGTATCGATCGCCACGTCACTTCCTCACCCACCATAGCCGCCATTTTAACCCGCCAATGTTACTACAAACGCTACACTACAGAAAAGCTCCCCAAAGCTTTCACTGTTCCACTCTCTCTCTCTTTCTCTTTCTCTTGCTCTCGCTGTCGCTCTCTCCCTGTCTGTCTCTTTTCTTCTATCTTTCTAAACACAATCAATCTCTATCTTCATTTCATCTATTCTCTAATTATAATCGTAGATGTTTATAATAACAGATTGACAATATTTTATTGTTGCGTTCCAAATAATTTTTTTTTTTTTAATGATAACAACGCTTATTCTAATTGATAATGGACATTATTTGATGAAAATTGATTTTCTCTCGAACAAAAAAAAAACAAAACAAAACGCATTCTTTTATTATTATTATTATTATTATTATTATTATTTGTTGCTTTTATCTTATCAAAGTACTCAAGTTAAAATTTTCTTTTTGCATATAATTTCCAACAATCTTGTATATAATCATTATTATCATTATTAGTCACTGTTCTTAAACTTCATAATCAAAGGGAATTGTTAAAATACCGACAGTACGTATCTACTATATATATCTATACTAGCCTTTTATAAGTTGACGTTATTTTATCGCAACCCCTTATGCTTTAATTAACTATATGAATTTTTAATTAACTTCTCACATTGTCTACAGTTGCAAATATCTCTCTTGCTCTCTAATAATAATAATAATAAAGAATTTTTTCTTAAATATAAATTTATTGGAATTGAGTCTATATAAATTTAATTCAATAATTTGAATCGAGTGATTAGAGATGAGTGTTTTCGGCACGTGCCGCTAATATTCAATGCGCTAGATAGGGCAAATGCGTTTTACAATAGGGGAATATAACTCGAAACAAAAAAAAAATAGAAACACATTATACTAATATGTAGGAAATTTTTATGTTTCAGAGCCGTATTCTAGAAGATGCGTCAATTATGTGCAATTCCTGGTCACCTAGACATAATGTAAGTTATTGTTTTGAGCACTTTTACGCACGCCAATTTCATTATAAAACCCCTGTTTATTTTTATTAACTAAAGTTGGCAACGACGTGTGTCATTTATCAACCAATATAACCTCGAATTTGATTTTGACAATATTTGTTAATTTATTGACTACAAGAAAAAATTGTGTAAGGCTATATTTGTCGTACGCGAGTCCAAGTTTGGAGAACTGGAGGCAAAGTGGCGAATACGACAAAATCATGCCCTATGGAACTATTAATACTTATTAATAATGATAATTGTGTGGTATTTGAATCGATTAAAATGAATGTACAAGAAGACAAATGATAATTGTTCCTATATCTATATAATTCCATTTATATATTTGTTGTATTATCCAATTTTAGAATTAGAGGGGTTGGTTATTTAACGAGTCGATTTATCACAACCCATTTAGCCATATAACTCTCACTATCATCTTTTCCCTACAACATCTAAATATATATATTTTAGACCACTTATTGTTATCTCAATTAACTGTTAATATTAATTTAATCGACAATTATAATAATTTTTTTCTTTAGTGGCTTTAGTTGATATCAATCCGGATACAAGTGGAATTATATAATAGAAAGAGAGATAGATAGATATAGATGTTAGAAGAACCGTTGCGTTTTGTTCGTCGTTCGTTCACTAACAAGTGGGAGTCGGTGTATTGAATTATAAATGAACTGTATAAGAACTAACTTACGCAGCCCTCTCTCTACTCTGTTTTTATACTTCCGTTATTTCCCTTCACTCACTCACTACTATACCCTTAGATATATAAGGCTCAAGGCGAATTTTGTAAATTTTAAGCTTTACATTTGACAATATATAATGTTGTACCTAAGTTTTATATATATATATATAAGTACCTATTTGTAGATATAAAATGAAGGATCAAAAATTTTATTCGCGTACACACAACAAAAATTTCTGGCGAATATTTTAAAGATTATTATTACTTTAATAGGTCTTGAGGGTTGTAGGGGGCGCAAGCCCATTTAGTATATTCGAAAGAAAAAAAAATGTACACAAATATCATGGAAACACCATCAACAGGTGAGAATTACGCTAAATAAATCAGAACTTAGTACATATATATATAAAGGTTTTCAAAACAACATAAATAAATTCTTAATGAATCTAAATCAAGAGCGAGAGAGAGAGAGAGAGAGAGTATTATTACTTAAATATATATATATAGATATATATTTATAATGCTTTAACCCGTACAAAAGTTAGTGAAAAAATCATAAATAATTTACCATATCATTTTATCATAATTCCAACGCATAAATTTTGAAGTAGTCTAGTTTGAGTTGGGTTTTATGTTGTATATGTGTGTGTGTGTGTGTGTGTGTCGTCTGTATGTTGTTATTATGTCAGAATATAAAAATGAAAAGGGGACTTCAATACAATATTTACTATATAATAACAATAACGCATTATATACAGGCTGGTCCACTAGAGGCTCGCTCCTTGTCTTGTAACTCTGGCTCTAGTCAGTGCAAAAAAACAAACAAAACGGACTTGATGAAATAAAGTGTGATATTTAGAGAACATTTTGACGTTAAAACGATTTCTCAAACTTTAGATCATCGAGTACTTTTTTTTTCCCCTCCACTAGAAACAGAGCTCCTAAAAGATCAGGAAAGCCTCTGGCGGACCATCCTGTATATATATATATATATATATATATATATATATAAAATATAGTCATATTTATTTATTGAATAAATTATTGTGAGAATAATATTTATTTTTCTTCTTTTCTCTGTTTCGATATAAAGGGTGATCTGTTTTCTGGTTTAAATGATGGTTTAATTAGTCGAGCTGAAGCATTAGCTGCTGTTGATATTAAACATCAAAGTACAAGTGGACCAGGTGGTTTACCACAACTAAAACATGATATGATGTACCATCATGGTATGGGTGCACCACCGCCTGTCAGTCGACCACATCAAGTAAGTTCATTCCATTATAAAAACAATTATTAACTATATAAGCATGCTTATTCAATAATTATTAGATTTGTACAAGCATTATAATAAGCTTCGTTTTGTTTAAATAGTCAAATAATACAATATAAAATTTTCTTGTATACAAATGTATATTGGAATCAAGCATGCTTCTAGCTCTCCAAAAAGAAGTTGATAATCATTAGAATTATGCGAGTACTATAAATGTATAGCTCAACAAAATATACATAATAATTATAGATTAAGGACAAGTGAGCTTTTTAAGCTCAATTAATTGACAACAACAAGCATACTTGTAGCTCAACGAAACATGCTAACTAGTTATAGAAATTGTGCAATTTCTGTCTACCAGTGAAACTACAAATCAAATTGAGACTAGAGACCTTTTTGAACTCAATTTAATGATATAGCGAAGCATGCTCATGACTCAACAAACTATACCTAATAATTATTAGTATTGTCATTATTTTGCCTTTCACTGAAACTATAGAGGCCATAAAAAATTATTACTATCGAACTTTCCGAGCTTAATTTTATGATAAACACAAGCATGCTTATAGCTTAAGCTAATAAGTCAAATGATTGTAAGAATTGTGCAAGTATTCTAAAATTTGTATATTCTAGTAAAACTAGAGACTAGCGAATTAAATTAAGGCTATTGAGCTTTGTTGAACTCAATTCAATAGTGATAACAAGCATGCGGTGAAATAATGCTTGATGAGTTTTGGAATCGTACTCGACAACTATTTGAATTAATGCTCATCGAATTGAATCTGTTGAGGTTATCAGAGCTTAATTTGATAATAAAAACGAGCATGTTTATGGCTCTATAAAACATGCTTCATAATTAAAGTAGTTGTCTATAGAAATAAAGCGACTATTAAATCAAGACTAGATTCCTCGGACTCGATATTGTGCTAAAAAATCATTAAAAGCATGCTTATAGCATCCTAAAAATTATGCTTAGAAGTTATTAGAATTGTATTTTGTTTTCCAGTTAAAATAGATAGAACAAATCTAGAAGCTTTGTTTTGTATCAAATGAAATCTGCTAGGTCCATGAATCGATCAGATTTAAGATTCTGCAGTTGAGTTTACTATTTGAGATAGTTTGGGGGTATTAATTCGACATTCTATTATAAATCGGTATTAATTTTGAATCGGTGGAATGTGCGTTTGTATTTTGAGAACAATAGTTATTTGATTGACTAGAAATTATTAATTATTAATTGAATCTATAATGATCTATGTACAATAAATATAAATTTCGTTAACTACACACAAAGCCTTTCATATTTATTATCTAGAAACAACAACAACAACAACAGCATTCTCGTATATTTTGATTGTATTTTACAACTCAAAATATTATAAACTATACCCATACTCAACGGATTTTATTAACACTAACATTATATCGTATATATCCATACATGGCAAGAGGGGTGTTTGGTTAAAAATGATCCATATAATCCGCAACTAATGTCTCGTAAATATAGAATATATCTATATATTATATAACATAACCCGCCCCAAATATTAATACAAATACAAAAACTCTCAAATATAACTTTTACGCTATAATCCCTAAAATTCATGGTTTAATTTAGTATACCATCGAGAATTGGTCTCCGCTATAACCTCATCTCTATTTCTACACATATATATGTTGTATATATATATATAAAGTCGCATATGTCGACTTGATGCTTTTCGTCGTTTAATAGGTCAGGATCTGATAATATTGAATCAACGCTCATAAAAAAAGAAATCTCACTTTTTATAAACAAATAAATAATATTAACACGCAAAAATGTTGAATTAAACAAAATACTGGAAAATTGTTGCTATCTATATACGGTATAGAAATATTATTATTGCATGCATGTAAAATTATAGACAATCATGATACAGAGGAATATAACTATATAAAATATCGGTAATATAAACATGACAAGTACGTTTTTATTTATCGGTATTTATTATATGGTGTGTGTGTCATTACGGTATAAAATCTAAATGAACGGGCAGCACGCTATATTATATCGAACAAGATTTGTACAAATTTTTTTTTCTTACTGTTGTCTGTATTGTATTGAAAGATCAATTATTGGTTGTCGAATAGTTTTTGTCTCTTCCCATTACTACCAATAAAAATCTTCTATTGCATTTATTTAGATACGATTAGTAGTTATATAAGATGCCGATCCTGGAGTACTTTTGGACGAAAAATAAAATTTTGCAAATTGGTGGAGGCGCCGGGGCTATGACAGTGAGGCTTTGCAATATGCTCTGAAACATCTATTCAACTAAATTTGAAAATTCAATTTTTACAGCCTAAAAAAAAGAAACTAGCCCCGGCGCATCCACCATATTGCAAAATCTGAATTTACAACTCCATCACTTGCACGCCCATAACGCATCCACTAATTCGGAAATTTTGAATTTCTCTTCTACTTGCATAATTTTTTTGTTTCAGTACAATAATCTACAGTTAACTAATACAAACTTAACGGTACTAAATTCCCTAAAATTTGTTGTAATTTTTTTTTTTGCTTCCCTATCAAATTTTAGAACATTCCAGATTAATCACTTTGTACATATATAAAGTCTATTGTTATTATTATTATTATTATCCCTAAAGACTCTATAGAGTAGAATAAAACAATAGATAAAAATAAAATAGAAATAAAAATAGAAGCAAAAAAAATACACTAACTATACAAATATACTCGAAAAACAAATGCTAGTGTATAACATTTGACAAGTAAAAGGGGGTGACCGATGTGTAGAGAGTTGGTAAACATACGACAAGTGGAAGGCCCCCATAGGGTAACACAAAGCATTTCCCGCGGGTGTAGTAGTGCCAACCTTGTAACTGACTAGGTACACATATATATAGAGAAAGAGCGAGAGAGAGAGAGAGAGAAAGAGGAAAAACAACACAAACAACAACAAAATTTCTACATACATACATACAGGATATACATATATTTATGTATTAGTCTATCTATCTATCTCTCTTGATTTATATAAATTTACCATTTAGGGCTTGTGTTATAACATGTCAAATGACCATTTTACACCAATGTGAAAGACTAATGATGAAAAATGTTACTATTGGGACCATGTTGAATCATTAGAAATCCATATGACAAGTAGATAGATGGCTATAACAAATGTAATTCTCAATAAAATTATTCTTATACAGGTTGTTTCATCTTAACAGGATTCGTTCTGTTTTTATGTTTTTTTTTTTCGTTTGGATTAAGAAACTATAGACGATTCACATTTGAGAGAGCATGGGCGGAGCTAACAGTTTGACTCATCCACAAGCCACATTTTAAAGCGGTAGCCAACTAAACGCGATGCATAAACGGCTCAAATTATAAGGATAAATTTGTGATGCTACTATTATCGTTAAAATAGAACAATAATTCTTGCCTATCGATTTGTCGACAAAACATTCAAGCCACTCAAAATCGAATGAACCAATCATATTTACTGTATCAGTACTTTCTTCAACAAAAGAAAAGTTCATAGGCAGCTATAATAGAGAAACTGTCAATTGAGCGGCGTGCGCGTCACAAATTCTGCTGCTGTAGCAACGTCCATTGTCTTGCATTGAAACGGTCAATAATTTATGTAATTCTAAATGAAAAAATTACAAATTCATTAAACGAGACACTCTGTATAGATTTAATTTATGATTGTGATCCGATTCTTATAATCATTCACATCATTGGAATTGATCACGAATGATTGGCAATAAATATTTGATAAGATGCGTGCTGATTGCCGTTTGAATTGGTCGATTCATAAATTATACATATATAACTATATAGGATTATTACTTTTATTCCTCATACTAATAATATAATTGAATTAAATTGAAAATTACGTCCGTTTTATAATCTGTTCTGATTCAGACAATTTTTTTATCGGGAATTGTAACGTTTTCTTCTATGTGGCCTGGAAAATGGGCAACTGTGGAGAATGACAATACCAATTTCATGAATTTCCCCCATATTGGATGCGCCTAATCTGATTGCTTATACGAAAAAAATCCCTATTCTTACAAAAAAGCTTCATAACTCATTTGTAAGCTGCAATATTAAGACTGGACTTAACTTGACCTGACTTACATTGTTAGTCAACTATCCAGTAATGAGTGATATAAATTTTGTTTACAGTTTATCAATTTTCATCCTTAAATTCGGCTTATTGTGACCTGACCTGACTGAAATGATTGAATAACGATCATTTAATGTTGCAAAGTTTTATAGTTAAAAATGATTTTCCAATTCCAGATGGGCCATATGGACGGTCTAGAAATGTTAGATCCAATTTCAACATCATCAATGACAACATTAACACCAATGTCGGAAACCCCATCCCATATGCACTCATATGGTATGAATCACGTAATGAACCATCATCATCATAGTGGTCATTTATCAGGTCATAATGGTAGCGGTCATCATCCGGGTCATCATGGTGGCCATCCTGGTGCCCATCATCCAGCTATGGCAGCTGCTGCAGCCGCTGCAGCTGTAGCTGGTCTACATCCCGATGCCGATACGGATCCACGTGAATTAGAAGCATTCGCTGAACGTTTCAAACAACGTCGCATCAAATTAGGCGTGACACAAGCTGATGTTGGTAAAGCATTAGCTAATTTAAAACTACCAGGTGTTGGTGCTTTATCACAATCGACAATATGTCGATTTGAATCATTAACATTATCACATAATAATATGATTGCATTAAAACCAATATTACAAGCCTGGTTGGAAGAGGCGGAAGCACAAGCGAAAAATAAACGTCGCGATCCGGATGCACCCAGTGTATTACCAGCTGGTGAAAAGAAACGTAAACGTACATCGATTGCTGCACCGGAGAAACGTAGTTTAGAAGCTTATTTTGCTGTACAACCACGACCGTCCGGTGAGAAAATTGCGGCTATTGCTGAAAAATTGGATTTGAAAAAGAACGTTGTACGAGTATGGTTTTGTAATCAACGACAAAAACAGAAACGTATGAAATTTGCTGCACAACACTGACCAGATATAAATATTGGTTATTTCTAAGTGAGATAATTTGTTGGATAGTGGCATCTTTAATTTTGAATATTTGTACATAAAACAATTGTGATTATTTAAAAAAAAAACAAAAGAACAAATAATTGATGAACAGTACAATTTTTTATACCGAGAATTATAAGACAATTTCACTACACTTTCTATATTTACAATTAAATAATTAAGGCGCCCCCCCCCAATTATATTAATGTAAATAATTCTAGTCATTAATCCTATAGTGGATTTTGTCCAAAACGTTGGTTGTATCGGCAAAATTTGTGACGCACCTATAACTGTATACAGGGCTTCTCGAAAGTCGTCACTTTTACGAAATTTGTAATGGGATTCTAAGATAAACAATCTTATATTAATAAAATTGAATAGCCAATCGGAGACACTCTCGAATGTGGGAGTTTGGCGCGTCAGCGGTGATTGGATTTTTTTTTTGAATCATAACTCAAGCGCTGCACCGTTACCTAGTTAATAATTAAATCGAGTAGCCAATCAGTGGAGCGTCTGAATGGAGCAAGTTGGGCGCGTCAACGGTAATTGGATTTTTTTTTTTTGAATAATAACTCAAGCGCTTCTCTGATTGGCGCTACTCGATTGATGAATAATTAATTAACGGTGCATCATTTGGAAACATTTCAAAAGACTTTTCGTCTTAGAATCTGATTTCTGTCTTATTGGTATTGTGAAATATGCAAATTTTAAGAAATCTTAGAGATGCGTTACAACGTTGACCATTTTGCGTGAAATCCACTATAGTCTTTGTATTATAGTTGAATGGATTAAATAAAGCACTGATGACAGTATTAAAAACCAAAAATCAGTATTTCGGTCTCAATAAGTGATATAATAATAATAATAATAAGATAAAACAAATTGAAGAACATATATAAAGTGCAATATTTATTAATGTAAATTGAGATAAATGAATGATTTTTTTTTTTGATTTGTTTTATTTTGTAAATAGATTTTGATTAAGTTTAAAGCAATAATAATGTAGAGGGATTTAATAGAGAAACAAAAAAACCGCAAATAACTCACCCGGATTCCCGAATTCAACAAGAAATCCTTATTACAGGGTATATAGAAACATATCACATAATAATAATTATATATATGAGAACATATCAATTCTAATAATATTTATTTATTTATAAAACATACTTATATATAAATTGTCCTCTATTATTGTTGAAAATAGCAAGCAATAAATTCCTGAATTTTTCGAAAATATTACGCTTTATTATATTTATATTTATATTTATAAGAAATATATATATATATATAGTTATTATTTTGCATTATGATTTTCGAATAAATTTGTATATAAGTATGAACTACTCGCAATTTGTAAATAATAAAAAAAAATGATATAAATTAATGAATAAATAAATAATTGAGTAACGGATACGTTATTGTAAATATAGTCCATTCGTTTTAAATATAGTCGAATTATTATTATTATTATCATGGAAAAATTGTAAAAGTTGTCTGATCAACCGGATGATGTTCTTTTTTTGTTTAAATAATCGCTTCCGGTTTCCAATAATTAATTCTATTCTTTAATTTTTTTTCTTATCAAATTGTTATCAATCGTTTTCAGTTGTATTTCTATTATTTTTATTGATCTTAATTGTAAAAGAAAAACGAATTAAAAATAAATCGAACTCCAATAGTTGAGTCATGTAATAAATAATGAAAGTACAGTCAATAAATCTTGGTGTTATTATATATATATATATATATATTTTTTGTTAATTATTATTATCGAATTTATTACCCATCGAATCAATAAATGTCCTCTCCAGTACTTGTACTTGTAATTGAAAAATGTCTGTTAAGACCTAAATGAGTCAAGATTTGTAGGAGCAAGGTAAGTGCGGTATAATAAGATTTGTGCAATAGGGCGTTATCATAAAGTAAATGAACGTAACGCTCTAACTGTTAATTGTATAGTTGTACTGTTGCACTATATGCCCTATCCATTGTCTCTTCACTGTGATGATCATTGACCCATTTGTCATCTCCTTCAATTGAATTGTCCAGTCAATTTTGTGGCGTTAACGAAAATCTAAACAATTATATAAAGGTATGAGCCAATGTTCCGCTTACAAGTCATCTAGAATCCAACTACTATATTCCAACATTTATCCTAAAAAATTAATACACTTATCATGACTTTCCCAAAATGCTTCTACAGCAGCTAACGCTTCGGCATTGTCTTCAAATCTCTTGTTCCGAAGCTGCTCCTTAAGCGGAAGAAAGAGTGAAAGTTTTCAAAAGAATAGAATGATTTCGAAGGTCGCTTCTCGAATGGTTGGCATCTCAAAGTCAGCTTGCATTTTGCTTTGCACTTCGATAGACTAAAAATATCTACCTATTTGGTCGACGTGGTAAAGCCTGTAATAGTTGCTGCCTCCTCTATTTGATTCACCATAAATAGGTCCTCGAAAATTCTAGAAAAGTGGACGGTATAACCATTTCTGTGGAGCTTGTGACTTCAACTTTCTTCAGTACTGATGAGAACAATCGTTTCCAAGTCATCGTCTGCTGTGTAGTCTCAGAATCGTAGATAGGGATGTGTGTCTCGTTCATTGTCAGAAAATCTGTCCGGATCAGCCTGATTTACTCTTAAAATCCCCACTAGTAACTAGTTTTTTTTTGGCGTTCAACATTCTGGATACCTAACATGCACCCACCTTATTCATGAGTAATCTGTTACTGGGAATCCTCGAAATACTACCGTATGACATATCTGAGACCTTAACTAAATGTCGTTCAGTTAAAAATAGATTTTAGACACTTGCAAACTTTCGCTAATGGTCATTGTTACCAATGCCCGTCTTCTGTGAATATTCTGCCAAGGTTATACTTCTTGCACCAGCTTACTACTGTAGAACACAGAGGAGAATGTCTTCGGTGGATATTTTACCCAAGCAGAAATATTTTGTGGGTGGCTCTAACTTTGTTCTTCTCCATTCTCGACATACCGTTCTGACGGTGTATTCAAATGAGCTCACCGTAGTATTTTTTTTAAGTTTCTATGACCGCTTGTCATTACTTTTAGATCAGCCCTTGTATAACAAAATATTGCAAAGACTTATAATTGATATTTGGAGTGATTTGAGACATTTTACCAAAATTTTTGATAACATTTTATAATATTGCAACAAACAGTGACCTGACCTGACTCAATCCAAAAACCAACTGAACAAAAGTATCTTCTTGGATGATGAAAACTAATTGCATGTATTTCATTCCTTTTGCTTAAAAATTTTTAATCTATTTACCATTGTCGTGAATCACCCTGACCTGACCTGACTTGACTTGAGCTAAATTGTTATAGTGAACTGTTTAAAAGCCACTTATATGTTGATTTAAGTAATATAATAGAGTATTGAAAGATTTTCTACAATCTTGTTTATTTTGACTTGACCTGACTTAATTTCAGTCACAACTCAATTCACCAATATATGATTGATTTGGAAAATTTGATCACCGGCCTAAAAATCGCATTATATCTCGATATTTTTACTATTTTCCAATATAATAATTCAATATAAAGTAATTGTGTTTAATATTGTCATCGGAATAATCTTTAATTTGGTTGAATATATGGTTGAGAGGGGCTTGAATATCAACCATTAGAAAATATAATAATATTGTGATGACGAGCCCTTATGTATGATTATATATATATATGTATATGTATAAGTGGTGTCAGGTGTGTGTATATGCGTGACTTTACTTTTCAGCCCATTATATTCTAAATGCCACCTTTGTAATTTTTGTAATTTAGTTTCAACGAAAAGTTCATCAAATTCTTACTAAAATTCGATAACATTTTAATTAATTATTTAAAAAACAACAACCAGAGACAATATTATTGGTAATTCTTTATTTGTTATAATCAAGATAGTTACGTGATGATTTCCTCCGGTAAATTGGGACTTGAAACTTCCGGACACTCTACTTCCTGTCCGGTAGTGCAGGTGATCCCCCCCGTTACACTCCTCGTCCAGTCGAGCTCAAGTAAACATATAGGGTTCAACCCTCAATTTTTAATACTAACTTCTATATGACAGATCGTTTTTTTTTTTTCTTTACCTCAATACTTATAATTCGTAATAATAACCCACCCCTTGTGCTATATATGTTTATATTTATGAAAATATTAACCATACATTAAAGTAGAAAATCCATTGTGATTATTTTCGTATGTGAAACAAACACAAATTTTTGACAATGAATAATTATTTTCCGGTTTATATAGAAATTATATAAATTATTATTAATATTTTATTCAATTGAAAGACGATCCAATTTACGGTATATATCCGATCTATCGGGATTTCTATAACCGAAGTATAACCGTCAACGAATTCGGTCGTGATTGTGCCAGGACTCTATTGCTAAATAATAAATTAACAGTACAATTTCGTGTTCGCTATTGTTCTATTCTATAGATATAGTATGGTACGAGGGATGATCGATATAAAATAAAATAATAAATCAATATATTTGCAAGTACGAATTCCATTTGGGAAAAAAACAAAACTTTATCTTGATTCTCAGCTACAACGACTAACACCGCGCTTTTGCCCTCATACTTCCTTCTCCCGAGCTACTCCTGAGCCAGCGAAGGAGATAGGAGTCGCTAATAGCTAGATCTGGTGATTAGAATGGCTACTGTTCAAGTAATTCAAATTTGTCATTGTAGAACAGCTTGCCAGTTCGAAATTTGTCCCTCTTTTTTCTTCTTATAGCTCCTCAGAATCTTAAGATTGTTGAGCACCGTCGTTTTCAAGTCATCAAATTTGGTTCAGTCTCAGAATCAAAATGATGGATCCAGGTGTCTCTTATTGTTACAAATTTGTCCGCATCAGCCTGGTAAGATTTGCTCTTTAATTGTCGACTCCTTTATTTGTTTGATCGGTGATGAAACTCCTGAATACCCTATATGCGGACACCTTGTTCATATAAAGTTCTTTGCTGAGTATTGTGACCTCAGCTTAATGTCTAATGATCATTTTTTGGTCAGTTAAAGCTGAGTCTTTGACATTCTTTACATTTTTACCAGTGCGAGAAGAAGATTTTAGTCGTTTGCAATGCTCCACTCCGCTGAAATTTCTTCCTGACTAAAATTTTTTACACAATAGTGCTATTGGAATGTCACAGTTCGCTAATACTTCCACCAAATCGGTGTGTGTGCCTCTGATTCTATTCAGGCTGAAGTATTCGATGCATCAATCAAAATTATAATTCTTGATTATCAATTTCTTTTATTACAAAATTTTATTGTCGAATTCGCTTGAACAACGCATAGCAGGACTCCGACGCAGGCGGTATATTTGGTGTTTCGTGAAAAAGTGGAATGTAAAGATATTTGAGTGACCCTTTTAAAAGTATTCATGCGTATAGAATATAATACATATGTTTATATAAACAGTATAAAGTATACATAGAAAATATCCATCATCATCATCATCATCATCATCATGCTATATATAAGTCCTGTTATGATTGCAAAGAGAGAACATTGAGTAGGTCTCATTGGACTACCGTCTGTCACATTGAAAGCGATACGTGAGGGATTCGCTTTTATATGAACAAATTATATACAAATATAGACTGCTGATTAAAATGCCTTTTATATTCTTACAAATGGGGGTAGAGGAGGGTAGGGTTTAGGTTTTTAAAGGGTCAGATTTATTCTCCTTTTTTTCTAACCATCGTCTACCTTCTGGTTATTATACATGGAAACGAATCGTTCTTTTGTAATGAATCCATTATTATAAAGAATACAATTAGCAATTGTTTGTTCCATATTGATCATATTATTTGCTTTTTAGAAATATTATTAAAAAAAAAAAAAAGATTGTATGATTTGGAAATTTACGATTTACAACAGTAGTGATGACATGACCAAGACACGTCAGGTATAAATTCTGCGAGTGGACTAGAGAGAGAGAGTGGGTGAGGGACGAAAGGTAGATAGAAAGGGCAATGAGAAAGATAAGAAGAGATATAGATAGATGGACAAACAAGCATAGTCCTCTGCGGAGTATGCTAACAAGACAAGTATGCGACAAAAATACGTTGAGTAATTGAGGTGTGCTGAGGTTCTTTCAAAACAACAGCTCTTAATGAATGTCTCGGAAGAAGTCTCTTGACTTCGGAGAATTGGAAAAGTGTGCAGCTATGGGAGGGACGCTTTACTGCTTCAGTTCGTTAACGTTTTTCCAGCAACCAGGTCGTGTTTCTACAGTGTACATTGTTGACTCATCTGGTATTTGTGAATGGTAGCTGTTCCCGAACCACAGCTTCGACCTCACTATAGCCGGATATTTCCATTCGCAGGTATTTAAATTTCATTTAGTATTGTGAAAATTTCTTGTACGTCCTCTTTTTCTCCGGCGTTTACCCATTGCGAGTTCGCCGATTTAGTCCTCATCGGTCTCTTTTCTTTCAGTCATCCCCTCTGAGGTCTCTATCTAATATCGCATGTTTTTTATATATTTACCATTTTAGAGCTGACCTTCCTTTTCGACATCTCTCTGGCGACTATTATGCCAACATTGTTTTCGACCACCTGTGCTCTGGCATCCTTTGAACCATTGTAGTTAGCTGAGTTCCAATTTTTTGTTTGTTTAAAGATAGAAATTAATCGATGGACATAAACGTTCAACATTTCAAAATCATCATGGATTACAACAACGTAAACCTACTGTAACTTGATTTAAAATAATTTGATAATTGATAAAATATTGAGATTTCCATTTCCATAATATATTATAAATTTTTGTTGCCCTGTATTTTGATAAAAGACAGATTCGAACATATCGAAATGGACTAAAGTGTATGTTACTATATATATATATAGAAATATATTTTCAAAGTCGTTGAATATTTCATTTTAGGAAACGCATTCCAACAGACTATTCTATACGAGGGTTAGAATGATAGACTAAATGAGTAGACATGGGCATGAAATGGTGTTTCGATGCTCCATTGTGATTTGTTTGCTCGCTATATGACAACGACAGCTCAAACTGACACTTTACTTACTGGACAGGAAATCCAAAACATGGGTTGGATTTCTCTTTTTCCAAATATTCCTCTGTTGTTTTTATTGTTTTTGTTTTGTTTTGCTTTTTTCAACTAACAGTACAATCGATGCTTATTATTATTTAACGAGTTGCTTTTTGCTTATGGTTCTGGTTTTTATTTTGATCGCATTATCGTATTAAAGTGATGACTATAAAATACACTTGAATTATATTGCATAGCGTCTTTTGTGTGTATGTGTGTGTGTGTACAGAGCTTAAAGCTCATTATGCAAGATAATACACCGACAGTCACAATATT
>JAZBGX010001915.1:1092-15491 GCA_037414775.1 Zonitis immaculata
TGTAGGATGGCGAAAGCAACATTTCAATATATCGAACAGACAAAAAGTTATGGACCGATTACAGATGACTGGGACACCCGGTATATATATAGTATTAGTTTTTATTTAATATTAAGGAAAACGAAATATTGAAGAGAATAGAGCGACAGGAAACAACAGGAAGTTGGGCTGACGGAAGGAAATATGAAGATGTGAATGTGAGATTGTTGTATGTTCGACTCAACAATAACAATTATTTTAAACCTGTTATTGTTGTTGCATTCAAAATATTGCTCATTTAAATAGACATTATATATATATATATATATATATTTTTTTTGTTTTATAAAAGCAATATAATAATGTAGGTTAACAAGTTTTCTAAAATGTTACAATTGGTCTAAGTCTCTTTTATTAAATTAGATTTATATTAGAAGAGATCTCAATTGTTGTTGGATTTTATTGTTTGTACAATAGACGAATTGTTTACAGTCCGGTGAATTTTACGATTTGTGAAATGTGATCGGTCTGATTATGACCGGTGTGTTACGAAATTGAGGATTTTTATCAATATTACTTCAAATCCAGATTGGTTTATTGAATTGTCCTGGTTTATAATTCTAACTATAGTCGAGAAAATGAAAAATGCACTTGACGATTCAAAGTATGACATCTAGACGTTGAAATAGTTCCTCTAGATTTTCGGAAAAACTTTTTATAATTATGTATCTAATGAAAGTCCGCATGTAATGAAAAGAAATTGGAAATTGTGCAAATTTTATTTTTTCAATAATATAAATACTCCACATTTCCCCTAAAACTAGAAAAACCGTTTAAATGCCAAAATGTTGTCTATAGATATCACATTTTGAATTTTCTCTACTATAAAGCCAGAGTTATAGATCCAGGAAAGTCATTTGTGAATCAGGCTCTGTTCGTTCGTTCTATTGTGAATTATTTATAAAAGAAGTATTCATTCGAATTTATTTTCAATTGAATTCATAATCAATTCTAATGATTTTCTACAAAAAAAAAAAACAAAAAACAAATTCGAATCGAATTATATTAAATTGGAACAAAAGGAGACGCTCAAAACATTTTCTAAATAAATAAGCTGGAAACTTGTAAACTGGAAATCTTCTTCTTTTCAAATTTATTCTTTCGACAAATAAATTTATGTATTGTTAAATTTTTTAATGTTGCATTAAAAAAAAAAAAAGGAAGAAAGAAAGGAATTTAATATTCTCAAACTTTATACATAAATATTTTTTTGTTTTTTCCATCTATTCACTGAATAATTAAGATTATTCCCAATTGAAATAAATTCTCTACATATTCATTGTTTCTAAATAATTCCATCGAAATGAACAGCTATATCAGCATCAATTGCATGTTCAATGTATAATAAATATCAATTTGATTGCTCAATGGTGTCTAGAATGCTTCTAGGTATCTGGTAATTTACAAGTTGGAGTGTATTTGCCAATTCGCCTCATCACTAACTCAACTGTGCAAGCCCTCCCGGCGCATCCACCAAAATACGTTTTTTTTTGAATTTTCCACTAAACGTGGCCCAAGATCGACATCATATAACTACTAACGACTCTAACTTTGTTTTTTCTCCTTTTCACGTTAACTCTATGACTGTTATTTATTTTTAGATCAGCCCTCGTCGCTAGATTGCACTTATTGTTAAATAGAAATATAATGTTTAGTAATTGGGAAAATTGCAGATGTTACTGCTGACCATAAAGTCCTAAAATAGAATTGTTGTATATCAACTATGCAAATATGTAGAATTGTTTATATTAGAACATATAACGGTCTACACCTGTGCTGTATGCTAAATTTACGCTAACGTGACGATGCTAAAGTCGAATTAGAGGGATCGACTATACATAATATAACATATATACCAAAACTATCATTCTCTCTCTCTCTCTATCTGTCTGTTGAAATAAATAATACTATATTGAATGAAGAAACATTACATTATTCTAGAAATTACTATGAGAATATTCAAGAAAATCTGATTATTGGATCTTTTTCTAAATATAGCCATTTACTCTATGACATATTTATATTTAAATTGAATTGTTGTTTTATTCTATTTTCTTATTATTATTATTATTATTATTATTATTATTTTAGTTTGATGTTCGTCCAGCTATATATCTCTATTATGCATTTCGCATCATGAAATTTGTCGAATCACATATAAAACCGGGAATTGTGCTATTCAAATTCCAGGATTATTTTATTTTATTTTTTTGGTTCTCCTAAATCTATGAAATATGTATAAAGCATTGTTAGCGTTTAGATTGTCCGTTCGTTTCCATCCAATAATCGAATCGCATCAATCATCATCGAAATATATATATATATATAGGCGCCTACCCTGTTTGGTTAGTGATAAACAGCTGATTTGGAAATGCATTATTTATTGATGACTTATTATTTTTATAATTTCAATATTTTGTTTCTTCAGCGATTAGATATAAATTTTCCAAATAATGTCGGTCTTGTGCCAGGATATATACACACCGCAATCATTGGCCTCACAGTCAATATCTGGAGTAAGCCGGTGCCCGGTCTGCGGACCAGCCGCTCCTCTTTATCGATTATTCATTATTTATACAAACGTTCTTATTATTCCATGCTGAGGTTTCTTCTTTTCGTTCGCTTTAGTGTTTTTTTTTCCATCATTTCCATTTTATTTCGTCACTTATATATATATTGTCGAAAATTATATTTGTTCTTTTAATAGTAGTAATAGTAGTTGTAGTGAAATTCTGGCATTACTTCAATCGCCCATTAAATCGAAACGATAATAATTAATCGCTAGATAGTATTTACTTGCAATCTAAAATTGATCGTCCACAAAGACCGTCTAGATAATATCAAATGAGTCTTTAGAGGCAGCAACAACAACAACAAAACAAAAAAAATCTGATAACGGTCCTAGTGTATATAGTCTAGAGAAATACATTTGAGAGAATATATTTTATAGAAAGCTATCCCCTATATCCAATAAAATAAAAACCACAAATTGCGGATCCAGTTTTGATCTTGGCCTATTTTGAACGCACGTGTTAGTCGTTTTTTTTCTTTTTTTTTACTTTGCTCCTTTCTATAGTTTGTTTTTTAAATCACGTACCATATTTGCAATAAAAAAAAAATTGTTTCTGTTTTAACCGGAAAATAATTGAAACAAACAATACAATGGAACAATTCAATAATAATAGATTTATGAGACTTTTCAACTATCTAGTGATTTGATTTTGGCGTTGTCGTTATATGTAGATAGATGACATATATAGGATATTTTAGGCAGAAAATACCACTTTACACAGGCATATATAACCAAACTTGATTGTATATAGAAGATGAACATTAGTAATTCATGGAACCGCAACCGAGGGAAAACGAGCCAACATAAAACTGACTTTATGATAATACCGACTTTTCATATTTTAGATACAACGATTGGAGATTGTTGGAATCTCATCGTGTGACGACGCCTCCTACCCCAATAAGGCACCGCCAAAAATAACAAATTTTCTAAAAATATAATAAACCGCATATAATTCATATTTATAAAACAATAATATCCTGAATTTCTTCAATTAATTATTTATAATTGCACATAATTAAATATAGAATAGCTTTATGTTTGTTATGGGTCAAATGTCTGTATAATGATACAACTCCCTTGGTGTATATAAAAATGTAGAGAGAATAAATAGCGTCGTTTTAAAATTACCAAATGGCAATTACGAAAATTGATGTGTAGATTTGAATATAAAAATTCTAAATAGAATTAAAGATATAAAACCATTGGAATGGTGAATGCGGCTTGAAAAAAAAACAACAACAACAAAAAGTATAAGGAGAAAATATATAAATTAGTTGTAATTAAGGTCTTTTAATTCGAAAAATTAGAAGACAAGAAAGTCTCTAACAAATAAAGCTCAACTATGTCCTTTCTAGGGGAATTCTCCAGAGTCAAATCATAGATCCTGTGTATCCCCTTTGGGCGGTATGTGTTTTCCTTTTTTTTCGCTTAGTTTTTCCTTTTTTATACTCGTTTCAATAAAGTTTCAAAATAAATTTCTCTCTATATATATATAGTGTCGGTTAGTGTTCCAACATCTGGCCTAGTCATTGTCGAGTTCATCAATCAATACAAAATTAAATGTTTGGTTATTGGTTGTTGTTTTTTTTTTTTCTCCGTTGGATGGTTGGTCTATAGAAAGAATAAAAATGAACGTAAAGAACGGAACTATATCGGCACGCAACAAATCCATGAGGCATATTGAGCTGATTTTGGTATTGCCAAGGCATCGAATATAGAGTAGAGAAAACTCATTGTGCATTCTCAACTTCAACAATTGGATCGCTTTGGATTGGAATACTATGATGCGGGCTCAACTCTCGTCTCGTGTATTGATTTTGCTATATCTATGCGCTATGCGTCTTGTTGAATTCTGCAATACTTTTGAGAGAGAGACGACGATGATGATGATGATGATGACGACGACGATGACAACGGCTGTAGAGGGCGATGTCGGTAGTGGTATCCATGTGGTGGTCGTGGCGGCAAATATACCGGGATGGGTATCTTAAAGACTTTTATATCCTCTAATATTGGACGGGTTCAAACTGTCATTCCAATAGAATGCATTCGGGTATAGTGGTGTGATAGTGGGAGGGCTAAGGCTGATTTTCGATTTCTCATCCAGATAAAGCTAAAGTTTATTTATTTTGATATCGGTATATATGTTTTTGTTATTGTCCATTTTTTCATAACCAAAAACTTGACAATCTATACGCTCTACGCATCAAGAATTTCTACAACAACAACATTATATTTAATATTTTGAGAACATGGAGAATTTTTTTTGTTCTCGTCACTAAGGCAGGTTTAATTAATGACTGGCAGTGGTAGTGGCTATATTCTCTCTCTCTCTCTCTCTCTCTCTCTCTCTCTCTATCTATACAACTTATCCGCCTTCGTTATTATAGTAGCACCCATAACTATATCCACCATACACACATCCACAAAACATGTCCGTATTAATGGAACATAGAATAATACACTTTGTCTTGTAACATGTGGTCTTAATGTCCTTTTAGAGTTGAACATTTCCCCTCGCTCTCTCTCTCTCTCTCTCTCTTTATCGTTCAGTTTGGACAGGCAAATATTGTTTAAAATTCTTGGGACGCTGAAAACGTTAATATAACCATATTAGACTAATAGTTTAGTAGTGGCTATCATCCTTTTATTCATATATACGTAAAATAACTGGTTTAGGTCAAACTCTATTTAGGATATTATTATAGATACGATATGGTAATGTTCAAAACTAGAGGAGGTCCTCTAATTGTTATTACAATATTACTTGGACGTATAAATTTTAAATTAACCAAATTTTTTACTACAAATCTGAAAATTCTATTATATTTTCATTTATTATCGTCAGTTTTTTTTTTTGTTTTTTTTTTTTAACGGAAACATCCGATCCGTTGTAGTTAGTGGTTGCGGTTATCAACTTCTGAAAGTGACATGACAACAACACACAATCTCACTTGATTGACTAATGAAGCAAATTGAAATATGTATGTATCTGTGCGACTAATTATAAATGTAAAGAATTATACAATTATTATATACATATATAGAAAGTGGGATAAGAGGAAGTAGGATATACGCTTGGGACAGGGATATGTTGGGAAATATTAAGGTAATTCCCTTGCATATCCTCCTCTGTCTTTGTTTCTAAACTGTACAAGACTACCGGAATTTGAACTGAAACTATAAGAGGCCCAAAAAAACACAAGACCGTATAATAATTATACTAATAGTTATTATATATTATATAACATTTAAATTAACTTTATGTCATGAACAATTGTAATAATTCTCGACAATGTCGAGATATTTCTTCTTGTTCTCTAACAAAACTTTGAAGAAATTTTAGAAGGAAGTTGTCAAGACATTTCAACTACCACACAAAATATTTCATTGTTGTATAAGTTTTATTATGCATATTGACAAAATGACTTGTCTTGTATATTATAATTGAACTATTTACAGAATCAATTTTATACGGGTATTGTTTTTTGTTTTTTTTTTATATAGAATGCGTTTTTAACGATCGAGTAGTGGATTGTGAAGGCTTATATAATGTATAGTTTGCTTGATAGTTTATGAGCTGTATGTGTTTATGTGGAATGGACGATGAACGTTCATTCGCATTTGTACTATAGTCCTAGGGATTATGGGTAGGTTGTAAGCGATTATATGCCGCCGATTATTTGTCATTAGAATTAATACAAGCTAGACTGGTTTAATGCGATAATCGGTGGCTGTAACTGGACACATTCAACCCAATACGCAAGGGACAAGAAAAAAAAAACAATACGTTTATTATTTGGAAATTATTTAATTTATAATTGTGCATGTCTACAATAAAAATAGTTATTAGTGATGGTTATACACATTTAAATTCGATTTTGTTTGCAGCCAATTGTCCTATATTGCCATAAATTCAATTCATTATTTGTACTCCTGTATATATACATATATGGCAAACTATACTGCATTTTACCCGATTATGTATGCCAGAGGCATTCGTCACGACCGAAAATGATGTCTAACAAATCGATAGTTCATATATATGTATAAATATATGGAACGCATACTATATTTTATCAATTTGATGGTTATGCTATCGAAATAATCCAAAAATAAAACCCAATTTCCCATTCTTTACAGTTTTATTTATCGTATCTCTATACATATATATATATATATATTTATTTATTATTATATGTACCTATATGTATATGTATAGAGGACTATCATCAGATATAGACAAAATAATTCGATCTATTTTAATTGAATTTCGAATTAAAATTGATTGTACAATGTGTGTACAGATGAGATAGATAGATAAATATGTATATTTGATGAAGTTATATTATTTGTAATGGAATGCCCCATCCATATAGTTCGATCCCAAGAATCTAAACAGACATCTGAGAAATGCCCCCTTATATTAACTAACACAGATGCCATTTCATGCCCAGTATTTGAACGGAATGAGCAAGTATATTGTGTTTATAAGCTGGGTATAGCCTTTTTTTTTTTTGATATCGTCTTCACTATACCAAAATCATCTTTTCTTCATCTACATATAAACCGTATTATATAGAAAATGGTTATCTGTCCTTCTAGATATACGCAATTGAGTGACAGCCAATGAAAAAATGCTATCGCCATATAGATCTCATACTCTAATGATGATTTATAATGAGAATTGATTCCTCTTCGATGATTTTGATTAAAAGTGTCAAGTTCGGAGGAGGATAAAATCAAAAACCAAAAAAAAAAGCATTACGTTATCATTATTATTGAATAATCCTAAAGAGCAACTGCGAAAATATATTGTAAGGATATATGAAATATTTGAGAATTTATCAAAGTGTTAAGACGTGTTATAGCGCATGTCTGCTGATCAACTAAATATAGAATGATTTCGGCTTAACTAAATATATGTATATTTGGGGGAGAGGAAAAAAAAGGATTGAATTTATATTAACAATTCATATACAAGTATTTCTGTTTAATAAAAATAGATAGTTGGCAGCCATTTTACCAATTTGCGCCATTTCGCATTTTAATGACATACAAAACATTATATATACATATATTTGACGTTTTTACTATATAAACGATTGATCTATATATATATATAAAACTGATGACTAATTAAGGACATTTTGAATTATATGTACACCTATGTATATATGGAATTAATTTATTCGGATTTCAGGAGGGCGTTGCCGGGGATTTTTCACGGAACATATGTCACCAAAAAAAAAAAAATGTATCCGGTTTCGTTGTGTTTTTTCTCTTCATTTAAAAAAAAAAAATCCAATTAGGTCCAGATCGGTATATCGCAATGTATTTCAATTTCAAGTATTTTAATGTGAATGTCGTTCAATAATAATTTATACAGCGGATGGTCCACCAGAGGCTTTACCGTTCTTGTAGGAGAGAAAAAAATGCACTCGAAGATCTAAAATTTGTTAAATCGCTCTAACGTCTTTAGATCGCCCAGTCCGTTTTTGATTTTTTTTTTTGCATCCACTAGAGCCCAGAGTTGCAAGACCAGGAAAGCCTCTAGTGAACCAGCCTGTATAACATATAGTGATCGAGCGAGTTTTTCTCACCCATATAGATTAGGTAATTATCCGGACTATTATAATAAGAAGGAAATTTTATCGGGAAAATTGTGTGAAATCTGATTCTTGAGTAGAGGAATTCCGGTACTAATACGAAAACTTCGTAGTTGAAAATGACACAGCATATAAATCATCGATAATATTTAAAATTCACTGATACATGAAATTTCCAATTAGAAGTCGAGATTGGGAAGTTTTCCTATATAGATTAAATCCCTTTCCCAAAAAACAAAAAACAAAACAAAACAAACAAACTAAAAGGGGGTTATTTGATAGATCATCATCATCATCATCATCATCATCATCATAGTGTTGTTGCTATTGAAACGATTGTATGTTGAGAGAACAGATCGCTGTTTCAGACACACTTCCGGTCACAATAATACACAAACACTATTACACAGATGCAACAATATTTAACAGTTGACAAGATATTAAAAGATCGTTTTTCCTTTTCTTTTAGAGTTGTTGTTGTTGTTGTTGTTGTTGGGTAGCTTTCGAGCCCGCGTTCGCTCCATACTTCTTTACATTCCATAAGTTTTAAAGCACTATGGGAAGTAAGGAAGCACGGAACTTGCGAAGGCCCTTTAAAATATTCTTGAAATTGATTTCTATAAAATTTTCCTATTAACAAAATACAAAAACACACAAAATAATTTATAACACATAATTATTATATATGAATATTAATTCCATGTCACATCACGTTGAGTCTTCATCTAACAACTGAATGCACCCCGTCAACCTAGACTTGGTGTTTAACATCGCGCTCTTGGGTAGCTGTATTCTAAAAATGGCCCCGTTCACGCTATTGGTCCCCAATGTGTATATATTATTATTATTATTATGTATATATAGATAGATATAATATGTGTGTTATGGTAGCACCGGCTCCCACAACCCAACCCCTCTTTCCAAATTTGTCTTTTCTTAAAATACATCTGCAGCCAAGCTCTTTCTAGCCTAGGCCTGGCCGGACGGGCTGTTGCTCTTACTGCTACTTTTAATATTGTTGCTATAGTTAAAAACTAAAACGATTAATTTCACCTACCTCCCGGTTAGTTTTTTTTTTTTTTTCAAAACGGGAGTCTTATATAATTATAGACATAATCCTATACCATGTGGTCGTATCAATGATATCGATATTGACTATATACTCCAATCAACCTTATTAAGTCTCAATAAAATTGATCAACTTTAGTCGAATCCTTGCTTTTTATATAACTGTAGGGATTCGATTTGATTATTTAATATAAACAATTTGTTATGATTGCAACGAAATTCCAATTTGGATTCGAAATTATACTCGAAAAAAAAATATATATATGTAAAGTTTCTTTTATCTCTTTACTATTTAAAATCGTCTTTAAATAGACGTGCATCATCTTTGAAACGCGTGCTAACGGCCTAAACGGTATCGTTGCGGGGGAGAAGAGAAAAGGTATATTATTTCGAAATATATAGTATAGTAGCATCATTAAATCAGTGCAAATCAAAATATTTCCAATATAAAATATATCGAAATAGAATTGAATTATGAGACAATCAAGAGGAAAATTCCATTTTTCAAAATGTTCTATTATCAGAAAAACTTTATATATGTATATATAGAGAGAGAGAGAGAGAGATGAAAATGAAGAAACAAGAAGACATTTTGCGAATTAAATGGAATTTTCAGTTGTTGATGATAGGACATTGAACTTGTAGATGTTTCTTTCTCCCTCTCGATCACCCTTACATTCATATATATTCATATATGTATATATACTATTTACAGATATTTTATATATGTATATGTATATAGATATAACGAGACCACAGTGTAGCGAGAGCTTTGATTAGACATGACAGTTTTCAGCAAAGCACAACACACATACAGTATTTATATCTTGGGTATTAGTTGATACACGCTCCTTACTTGGAGCCATCCGCGGGACGGATAGAATCTTATTCCTTGTCGATAGAAAATAGATCTCTTCTCTATACGAACATAACTCTCATATTCCTATATGAAATCGATAATTGTTTTTTTATTCCTTACATCAAATCTAATAACACTAATGTGATTGTCGTTTATTAATTAAAATCACGATTACGTCAATTTGATATATAAATATCTTATACAGGCGGTGGGACTTGCAGTTCAGGCTTTGCTGCGTCTGTATTTCTGGTTCTAGTGGAGAGAGAGAGAGAGAGAGAGAGAGGCGAAAAATATCAGTTGTTATAAAATTAATTTTCCACATTTCCTGAAAAACTGTTGTCTCTGTGTAGAGATATCCTCAAGTGCGTTTTTTATTTCCTCCACTATAACTAGAATTATAGAGTCGGAAAGCCTGCAGCGGTGGTCCATCCTGTATATATTTTAATATAAAAATAATTACCAATTATATTTAAATGAGAGTAGAGCGGAATAACAACAACAACAACAACAACAACAAATAATAATAATAAGAGTGATCTTAACGTAAAAATATCAAAAACGGTGATTACGATGGCGATGCACACCCACGTTTCAACATACTATTAAAAAAAAATTAATGAATTCGCTTAATTCGCGAATACACTAGATCTAGAATGGGTACTCTCTATTTATTTATTTATTTATTAAAATCTAATGAAACGAATGTAATTTTTTTTTTTTAGAGAGTTCATAAAACCAGCTTGTACTAACTGATACAGACATAATTTATACAATTATTTTAATTTATTATAATTTATAATATAAGTCATTATTAAACGTTGGAATTTATTCAGTTTTGTTAGTAAAATTTTTAGTGTCTATTAGATGATAGTGAACATATGTGGAACAGACATATTTGCGGTCCATATAGTTGATGATTTCATTCTTTCTATACATAACTATATAGAAAGGAATCGATTTTTTTATTTTATATTTTTGATAAAAAAAATTCTAAATTTGTGGTTGTACAATTGAATTTCCGATTTAAACCACATAACAACAATTTCTATTATTCTAATAATTCGAATTTATTCATTATTGTTTGTTAATGGAAATTGAACAATTCATATAGTAAAATTTCTATACATATATACATATATATATATAGTCGATTTTATTTAAATTTTTTATACACAACTATTGTAAGATATGTAAAATAATGGACCTATTGATATTATCATCGTTGTAATAGTGAAAGAGAGAAAAAAGAGGCGTTGTAAATATTTATAGTCGTATGGATGTTGTAATGACGCAATATTTCCATCTTATTATAAATGTTATTTTGGCAATTTGTACAAATCCACCATTTTATTGTAAAATTGAAAATACACTTGGAACTTACATGCTGTTTTTCTTTTTTCTTTTTCTGTACTGTTTAAAATTGACCAACGACAATTCGCAAAAATCGATAATAAACAATCGCACAATTATTCTATTTAAAAAAATATATTGGAGCAAAATTACAATTTCTAACACAAAGAATCAATTATAGAACGATTTTTTTTTAATTGATTGAATTGAAACAATAAAACACGCACACATACCACGATTTTATTGCTATTATTTTAATTTATTCTCAATGATTGTTATTTTGAATTGCTTGAATTATTTATTTTTTTGGTTAGTTATTTGGTAGAATTTTCCATTTTAAAAGTCGCGTAACATTGAAGAGAGCTCTCAACAAAAACACCGTGCAGTTTCAATTAACGAAGCATTTAGATGAATTCGTTTAAACAGTGTCGTAACAATCATCGCACTAATGAAGCATAATTTGTATTAATTATTGAAATAGTTCCAATTTGATGAATAGATGGTTGTTTTATGTTCGAAAATTCTAATGATATATGATTGGATTGTTTGTTGTTGTTGTTGTTCGATTTTGATGGGCTATTTGTAATATTGGACGCCACTGGTGGCCAAAATTGAGGCCAAGAGATCAACCGTCACAGCGTGATGCATTCGGAGCTCTCCCACTCACATCCAACATATGTTGATGATTCTCTGGACTGTCTTCTGTCTATATAAGAATTACGACTGTTGATTTCAACAGACAAAATGGTCATTCTATCACATTGGCAATTTTTCCTTTTAAAATCCCATTTTTCTAATTAAAAAATTTCGTGAATAAAATGAGAAAATGTATGATTGAATTATTTTCAGTGCGATGAAAATCCTGCTAGCTAAACTGCCCCGTCCCTGGATAGTTGATGAGAAGAAAGACGATGGTTATACAGCTTTACATTTAGCCGCCCTAAATAATCATGTCGAAGTAGCTGAACAATTGGTACTTAACGGTAAAGCTAATATGGACATTCAAAATGTCAATCTTCAAACAGCACTTCATCTAGCAGTTGAACGTCAGCACACTCAAATTGTCCGAGTAAGTGGAAAATTTCAAACAATTCCCTTTATCTTTCGATAATTTTTTATTTTTTTTTGTGTGTGTTGCTTTTCATCTCGAACAGCTTCTTGTACGAGAAGGAGCCAATTTGAATATAGCCGATAAAGATGGTGATACACCATTACATGAGGCCTTACGTCATCATACATTATCACAATTACGTCAATTACAAGATGTCCAAGACGTTGGTAAACTTCTAATGGGATTAGGTGCACAAGGTTCCGATAAGAAATCATCAGCAAGTATTGCTTGTTTTCTAGCTGGTAATGGTGCCGATTTAACATTGAAAAATAAAAAAGGTCAAACACCCTTAGATTTATGTCCCGATCCGAATTTATGTAAAACATTAGCGAAATGCCATAAAGATAAACAGAGTGGCGAAATGGATATGGGACCAAATCAAAATAATCAAAATACAAATAATACAGTTTCAACATTAGATGAATGTTTAGTATGTTCAGATGCTAAAAGAGATATGCTGTTCCAGCCTTGTGGTCATGTTACATGTTGTTCATGTTGTGGACCGAGAGTTAAAAAATGTTTAATTTGTAGAGAATCTGTAACATCACGAATTAAGGTTTTCCAATTATTTATTTATTTATTTTTTGATTAACGAGTTCTATTGAAAATTTTATATTACAGATTGAAGAATGTATGGTTTGTTCTGATAAGAAATCGACTGTTTTATTTAAGCCTTGCGGTCATATGTGTGCATGTGAAAGTTGTTCGCAAATCATGAAAAAATGTGTCATGTGCCGTGCACAAATCGATATAATGGTACCATTGACTGTATGTAGTGGTGGTCTAGGGACAATATCTGAAGTGAAACCGGATAGTGAAGAAGAATCGAAACCATCAACTAGTGAGACGGCACCAAATCAAGCACCGCTCATGAATAATGGTGGACGTGATACAAACAATACCAATGATATACAAAAATTACAACAACAATTACAGGATATCAAAGAACAAGTATTGTTTATTTGTAATGTTTCTTTGATTTAAACTAAACTATTTATCGATTTTTAGACAATGTGTCCTGTTTGTTTGGATCGTTTGAAAAATATGATCTTTCTCTGTGGTCATGGATTATGTCAGATGTGCGGTGACCAAATGACGGAATGTCCAATTTGTCGGAAAGCTGTTGAGAAAAGGATTTTGTTGTACTAAAAATCCATAGGGCTTCCATTCGTTGCAAATAATAACGGTTAGATTTTTAATTAGGGTCTTGTTATATACAATTGTATTTTTTGTTTGTTTCTCTTATTTCTGTTATAAAAACAACTATTTTGAAAATGGAAAACGTTAATCTCGCAATAATTTATAAAAACATACCTCCGTTTTTCGTTATTTATTCATTATAAGTTTGATTATTATAGTTATCAATATTTTAACGAAATATTTGTTGTAGTTGCTTGTATAATTACCGAAATAATCATTTATTATATTATCAATTAAGTTGAATATGGAAAATTGAAAAATATATTGGCTTTTTCTAATCTACAGATATTTATTTCAAATTTCCCAATTTTCTCAGAGAAAAAAAAAGCTATCGCTCACATGCGCACTCTTTCATGCGCATCTCACAACCATAGAAAAATAAAATAACTAGACTGTATACTCTAGTTGGGAGAGTGCAGCTCGTAAGTTAAACTGTGAAGTTAGTCCCAAGTTGCCTAAAGTAGTGGCTGTATTAATTAGAATGTTTCGGCTTTACCCAATTATTGTCGCATACTTGTTTTTTAACAACGCAAACTCATAAGAATGAATACGCCGCGGATCGCACTAGTCTGTTTTGCTTAACGAAAT
>JAZBGX010001916.1:436-15485 GCA_037414775.1 Zonitis immaculata
TTTTGTTGTTTTTACTTTCGTCAGTTCTTTTCTACACAATTTACTATTGTTTTAAATAATAGAAGAAGAAAAAAAAAGAAGAAAAAATATCACCCTTTATATTTCACACGTATTTTAACACAATTACTTCCAACAACAGCAACATTCACTCTCAAAATAATTGAGTTTCTTTTTATTCTTTCTATTTTATCCATAATTTTTTTTTCAGATTAAAATGATAAAAGGAATATTGTTGTTGTTGTTGTTGACAATAATAGATAATTTCGATGACCCGTTATAATTCGAGAATTGCTATGATAAATTGAAATTAATGTTCTATATATATATATATATTTTTTTTATTAGTTAGTCCATTATCAGCTACCACCATTCTCGCTCTCCATTTATTGTTATCAGTTAACCAGAAAAAAAAAAAATGGACAAGCCCTACTGTATAATGTAAAATAATAATAATAAATAATCCTATTCAGTATGTTAGTAGATCGTCAATTTTATAAAAACATCCCCTACTTCAATTTTATATTGAATTAAATTTCTAATAATTACATTTTGTTTTGTTATCAACAATAAATCACTTCTTTTTTTTTATTGTAAAAAAAAAAAAATGAAAATGATGGATTATTATAATAACTTGATAAAAGTTGTTGATGAAAAACACATTTTCTTTTTTTCTGAAGGAACATCAAACAATCCATCATTTTGTCCATATTGAACTAAATTTTCTAACAAATTCAATTTATAATCATGATATACATATATATATATATATATATATACATATATAGTATGTTTCATGGTAAATGGTCCACATTGCTCACATCAGCAAAATTTATAACACTAATCGTCTAATCACTAAAAATCATTCAAGAATTCTCGCTTATCGTCATTCAAACCATAGAAAAGGTGCCACATCCCAGATTAATAATGGCGCGTCACAAATTCTACTGATATATAATAAGAATAAGCAACGTCGTTCATTTACCCTGCAACATTACTATACGTTTTTTATGTAATACCAATTTGAGGAGTTTCTTAGTCAATTATTATACCGTACAAGTAACTTCTATCTATCACTACATTTCCGCACATGTGCGAGAAGCCACCAATGAAATATCGCGATATCTCACACTATAGTCGATTGTTATATAAACGCATCTAAACAATTTAAATGTAGGAATTGTGACAAAATTTGAGTTGTGGTATTTAATTGAAAAATGGGACATTCTCAACAACAAGATCTCGTATATAATATACGTTCAAATTCGTGACGTCACTTCAAACTTACTAGAATTCCTAACTTTGTACACATGTATCGACAATAATTATTTTTTGTTGTTTTGTCATCAACAATAGACCAATTGTTTTTGTTGTTGGAGAAAATTAAATCGCTACATAATAATAATAATAATAATAATAATAATTTGATAGAAGTTGTTGAAGAAGAACAAATTTTCTTCCTGTCTACTTTTTTGTATTAAAGGAACATCAAACAATCCATCATTTTACCCGGGTCACAGTTACTGCCTGTATATTAGATATATACATATATATATATATATATATATATATATAATGCCGCTTCAACATGATCTATGATTAAAGATTATAACATTATAAATTCCATTGGTCGTTAGCAATTTCCTTTCGAGTTTCAAGCAAAAAACACAATATGTACCTACATAGAGAGAGAGAAAGAGATAGATAGATAGATAGATGGATAGATAGATAGATAGAAATAGTAAATCGGAATACTTTTCTTATAACTTGATGATGCAACAACAACAACAATAACAACATTTTTGATTAGTTTTCATAAAAATTCAATTAGGTAATACACAAAATGTCTATATTTTCCATTATCAACATTCATTTAGGAGTTGTCGGGAGTTGTTGAAGAAGCTATTATTTTTTTTTCTTTAAACAAAACCAACAAAAAAACAAAAAAACCCTCTTTTTTTTTAAAAATTTGATACCAACAGAGTTTTTGTATTTGTAATCGTTATCTCTCTATTTGTAAAAATAAAACAATTTCTATTTCCGTTTTTATACACACACAAAATAGATAAAATAAATCTCGTAGGTACAGTTTTCAGTTTGTTATTCCAAATAAATACATCTATTTTATTTTCAATCATATCATTTTAGAGAATTCAATTTCCCTACAATAATACATCACCAAATACTACAACAAATCTAAACCAGTGACTCTCCAACATTCTATCCATCAAAATACCAACATTTTCATAATAATAGATGAATTGAAAGAATCGCATTCAATTAATAAGCGATATGCAAAAAAAAATTCATTTTTCGGACGTGTCATCGGAATCGATGTAGCTAGCGTCCCAACTGTCTTCATGACCTGACTTGACCTGACTAGACGGACAACCGGTCAAGACTGTCTGCCATCTTAAGTGTACATCTATAGATAGGCAGTGACAATAACTGAATAAAGTGATTTTTCGAATGTTAACATCACGGTTGAGAATCACTGACAATAAGCTAATATCAGAAGAAGAACATAAAACTTGGAAATATCAACTGTGACTATACATATAATATGACAAATCTCATTAAAATATTTCCATTGTTTTCAACGATAACGTAGGTAGAGTTATTTTTAAAGAAATATTTTCTCGATAATCGAGAACGATTGATAAAAGAATTCGTCATTTTTATTGTTATACCACAAAACAAAAAATCCTTCTCTTTATTCTAATTATCTATTGGCACCATGATGATGATAATAATAATAATAGGCGTCCATATATTAAACGAACCAACAATAAATAAACAAACAAACAAACATTCGATGGTACATGATACACCTTCGATTGTAATAATAATAGATCGAAGTAATAAACTGATAATAATTAACTTAGAAAATTGATTATCAACGGACAAAAACAAAAACAAAACACCAATTTAAATATTTGTTTCTAAATAACGTACTTTGTTGTTTTTGTTTACAATTTGAATAAATAGAGCATCAATTGTACCTTTCCAATTCGAAATTAATAATAATCTATTGTAGCAGAAAATCTAATAAAAGAATTTGAAAAAAAATAGAAAAGATTTTTATAGCTTTTTTATTATTCTTTAAATTTATAAACAACGGAAATATCTTCTCGACTATTTAAATGTCTCCTCGCATATAATACAACAGTGCCATATTATAGACCAACCTTTTTGGACATTAAAAACGAAAAAAAAAAGAAAAACCACAAACATTCCAACAACATCCTGTATATATATACTACATAGTTATACAGATGGGTGTATATTAAACTATAACCTTAAAATTTAATTAACTATAAAATGGACATCTGTTAATTTATATTTTATAAATCTATACATACATACATATATTGATTGAATCAAACAAAACAAAACTATTATTAGATAACAAATAATATTTAATAAATAAAGAATCGAGTAAAAGTAGGCTAAACGTTCTATTATTTATTAGAAAATAGACAAAACAATTGAAACTTTCTTCTATCATATTATCGAAATAATAATTATTATTATACAACAACAATTTTAGTTAGTTTGTTGGAAATTATAAATAATATCAAAGGCCCTCTATTCTAATATTATTATTAACGTATTTTTTGGAAGAATAAATAATAATGAAATTTTGTAGGTGGCACTCCCTCCCTACCCTCAATAATTTCCCTAATATCCTTCCTTCTATATATTTTAACGGTCATTGACTTGTTAATAGATAATAATTATATCTATTTGTATATTGTATAATATGGAAGAGAAAAGAAAAAAAAACTGACAACGATCATAGATTACTTGATTTTTATGTTATTTCTAATATAGTATGTCCCGAAATTAGGGAGCAATATTACAACATTTTTTTTTTTTTCAAGTACACGATAATTTATGCAATCACTGATAGAACAGTTCAATTTAAGAACACTAGATAACTATTGAATACCTTTCTAACTATTTTTTATATTCATTACAGCACACTGTACTATAATGAAATATGGATACCATTATAACATCGTTATACTTACAGGTAGCTAAAAACGATCCTAGATTATTCGATTTTTATGTTATTTCTAAAAATACAGGATGTCCCGAAATTAGAGAGCAATATCACAACAATTTTTTTTTTTTTAAGTACACGATAACTTAATAATTTACGGCCATTTCTAAGACTTGTGAATATAAATAGCTATTTTGAATTGTTGCTGTCCCTAATTCCGGGACATCCTATATGTTGTACACTTGAATATTACTGACACCTGTCTTATTACCATCTCTTTCTACATAATTTAAAAGTTAATACCTATAGGTTAAAATGAAAGTAGAGATAGAGATAGAGAGAGAGAGAAAGAGAGAGGTAAACAGACAATTGTTCCTTGTATTATTAATATTAAGAATAATAAGAGTTTTAAGAAACAATAAATAAATAATCAAAACAATTCGTCATCATATCTATAAATTGTCATCATCTTTCTTTGTTTCATTCTATACAGAATTATCATCAATAAATGATAGGAGTACAACACATACACACACTTATATCGATCTTTATCTATAACTAAATTATAAAATTATAATAAATCGAGAAAGTTCGATAACCTTTATTATTATTATTTAATAGAAAATGATTTCCAACACAAAAATATTCCACCCCCTTTTCTTTTATTATTATAACCTCGTTTTTTTTTTCATAGAAAATAAAATAATTTAAAACAACCCCCCACCGACAATAATAATACACCCACCCATACTATACATTCATCAAATACAACCTCACCCAATTATGTAAATTTTATACATATTTGATTATTAACAACAACAACAACAACAATAACGATAATAAAATATTTCAATTGTTTTGATAATGATGATGATGATATCGATAATAAAATAACTATATAAATGAATTGATTCATTATTACAATCATCATATATAAGATATACAGAGTTCCTCAAAAGTTGTAATTGGAGTTTCTAGAAATAAATCTATCTTCATACAATATTTAATTCGTTTTTGGAGCAATTTCAATTGTACAAAAGTATTTCTATTTATAGGAACAGCCTGTATGATATACCACCGTTAGATAGAGCTCTTTTTGATCTACAACTTTTATCAAAGTTGTCTTGAGATAACATCTAGGGATTTTAGGGGGTTAGGTTGTAAACGGACATACTGTATTTACGAATATTATTATTATTATTATTGTTACAGTTATGTTAAATGATGCGAAAAAAAAATCGAAATGTAGGTAAATTATGTTGTATTTTTGTTTGTTTGTTTTGTTTTATATCATTTGTTTCATGTCCTGCTGTGATATTATTAGATATATTAGAAGATATGATTTCTAATAATAAAAGTTCAATAGACAAGAAGATAAAATAAATAAATAAATAAAAACCATCAAGAGAATGTGAATGGTAGATTTTTTTTTCCTATAAAGTTAAATTTACTGTTAGATTATTGCACGATTGATCCCAATATATAAACACCAACTATTACTCTCTCTTTCTATCATTGCTATTAATAATTGGAAAAATAAATTAACCACCCTTTGATGACGTTCTGTATAATTTTATACTAAATATATTGGTAATCGATAATAGTAACAAAAAAAAACATAGTCGCCTGGTATTATGGTGGCAGCTAATATAAAAAAAAAACAAATGTCAAATCCTATGTAATAAGCCAACTTGATTTATAATATTTTGGCTTATTGTTAATTCAGTGATAGATAGATTTATTATTGATAAATAATAAAATATTATTACCAACTTTATAAATAATAATAATAATAATAATAATAGTAATAAAAAGTGAATACGCCCAAGATGTCCTACTTACAATTATTTTCCTTTCCTTTCACAATTAAATGTGTCTTCTTGTTGATTTTTCGTATAATTGCAAGAAAAAAAAACACCCAATCACAATAATAAAGTTTCACTTTATATAAATACACAAATTTTATTGTATTGTTGTTGTTGTTGTTGTAGGAGAAGAAACCTGCTGTCCGGCATTTGATAATGATAATAATAATAATAATAATGGTGTTGTTTGTTGATGTTGAAACATTTATAGTGTTCGAATTTCAATTAAAACCAACAATTATTTTAAGACAAATGAAAGACACGTAAAAACAAAAAACAAAAACAAAAAAAAAACACAAACGAACAAATATATAACCGGCCAACTTTTCACATCGTTTATTATTGTCGATATTTGTTAAACAAAGATAGACAAAGAAACAACACAACATCACATTTTTGATTGGATACTGTGATAGAGATTCTTCTTCGACCTTTTATTCTTTCACATATACACTAACACAAACACATCTATATCTATATATATATATATATATATATGTATATAGATATACAAACACTTGTACACTTTCGAAAATTTTTCTATTTTAAAACTATTTCGTTATTGTATTGCGAATATAAATACGATTTTTTTATAGAAAAACGATGGCACTAACGAATGGAATGTTCGAAAATATTAATTTGATAAAATTTAATTGAAAATTTCCCAATTTTAATTCGATAAGAATGGCAATTATAGGCGACATCAACTCACAACCACACTGTCGCCATTTTGACTAATACACGACAATTGTACCAACATTAACTAGTGACTTTCACCAAATTCCCTAGATTATACTAGGCGCATCCACCAAAATTCGAATACAATCACCAAAAACAAAAACAAAAGACAATCCAAACGACGTGTCATTTATTTATTTAATAATTAAATCAATTAACAATAATTATATTAAATAATCGATATTGTTGGAAGCTTGATTCGATTAAGACCCTAAAAAATTCTGTTCTACTCTACTACCAGCTATGAGTATTATAAATTTAGGCGTTCCCTCTTTCACAATAAAACTGCAATAAAATCGAATAGAGCCAAATGATTTACGATAATTCGAATACTTACTCGCTTCTTTGTAAAATTTCCAATAAACTTTGGTTCAAATCAATCAACTTATACTGATTCTTATCATTTTCGTAATATAAATTGATATTCCCGATACAATATTTCCTATCATGATCCCATTCGGGATAATCGCGAAAAACTTCTTGTAGTTGCTCTCTAAATAGACAATTCTCATTAAAATTCTGTATATAATCCATAATTTTATATTCCGGATAAAATAATATACACGGCCATACTAAATTCGAATCTTTATCCAAATGAACGTGGTTGTTGAAAAATTCCGGAAATTGCGGTTCCAATTGGCTTATTGTTAAATTTCCATCGACTCCAATACGTATTTTACGTTGTTTAATTGCCTCAACTATACGTTGTTCATTTTGTAATTGTTTTTTTAACGTTAAATCACGTTTACGTTGGTTACGTTGTTGGATTTTTTGTTCTTTCATTAATTTATCGCGTAATTCTTGAATTTCCATATTATCCGGTTGTTTATCTAATAATTTATCACAATATTCTAATGCTTTATCGAATTTTTCTAAATTACGATAACAACAGATTATACGGTTCAAAGCTTTATCGTAATCCGGTTTCAATTTTAAGGCTTCTTCACAATCTAAAATCGACGATCTAATTAATTTTATTTAATAAAATCAACTCGAAACAATTTAATTAATAGAAAACCTATAATTTTTCAAATAGAAATGTGCAGCTGCTCGATTATTATATAAATTTGCATCTATATCACGATTATTTGATTTTGCTTTTATACCTTCCGTATAGGAAATTATTGCCATACGATACTTTTTATGCTTAAAATTGAAATTACCATCATCCTTATAAGCAATTGCCAATTCTTCGGGTTCATTTTCATCGGGATCATATTTTAATTTTTGTAAACCTTCATATAATGGATGTAAATTATTCGTATCACAATCGGGTGTTTGTTTCATAAAAAATGGATGATTACTAATTTCCTAAATAACAACAATTGTAAATTTATTGGAAATAATAGAAAACGACATAACCTCACTTCTTCCCATCGTTCAAATGGTGTTATATCGTTCTGTTTACGTTTAGGCAGGTTATTGATGAAATCATCTAGATCGCGGTCTAGTTTTTCAGCCAATTTCAACCGTTGTTCTTCAGTTATCACCGACTTTTTCTCATTAACATCTGAAGACATTTCCATCATTTATCATAACCTCACTATTTATAAAAATTATTTTAACCTTATTAAACAAATTATTATCAAAAATTGTGACAAATTTCCAATTCTTATCAGTAGTTTGACGATATTTTTGAATAATTTCTCGAATTTCAAGCAAAATAACGAGATTTTTTATAATAAATGCGCTCAATTTTATATCTAGTTCTACAAATTGTCACTATACAGCGCTTTAATCGCGATAAAGTTTAGAGGTGGGTTAAGTTAATATTTAAATTATTGAAATAATCATAAAAAATTGTTTTTATTGACATTAAAATATAAGTGAATTTGTTCACCCTATGTATTGATGTATTTTATTCAGAATATACGCTTTGAAATATTAGTTGTGAATGTCTGAATTTTACGTGATTATTTTAGAACTATAGTCAACCTTTACTGGAGATTTCTGATTGGTTAATTTCATGCAACTGAAAATTGTGGTTTACCTCCTGAAATTTTGCAAATATCTGTTTTTTTGTGATCAAAAATTCAATTGTTAATCAATAATTAGTGTTTTGGGCGTGAAATTTCTGATAATTAAGTTTAGAATTGAATAATTGTGATAAACTATCGTTTGTTTCGAATAAAAACTTCTGATTGGTCGACTAGATAAACATAACCTAACTTTCGGTGTTTTGATTCCAACGTCAATTTTACGTTTTGTTTTGATTGTTGAACAAAAATCTTTAATCATCCACTAAATAATTGAATAAAAATCATTGAAAATGTCGATTGGTGTACCAATTAAAGTTTTACATGAAGCTGAAGGACATATTGTTACATGCGAAACAATAACCGGTGAAGTTTATCGTGGTAAATTGATCGAAGCTGAAGATAATATGAATTGCCAAATGACACAAATAACTGTAACATATCGTGATGGACGTGTAGCACAATTAGAAAATGTTTATATACGTGGATCAAAGATACGTTTTCTAATATTACCAGATATGTTGAAGAATGCACCGATGTTTAAAAAACAAACAAAAGCCGGTACAGCGGGCCGAGGCAAATCGGCAATTCTACGAGCACAAGGTTCTACTATTGTTATTGTGAATTAATTTTTCAAAATAATTTGTAATGATTTTGTTTATTTAGCTGCAAGAGGCCGTGGCCGGGGCGCAACGCCAGCTGTTCGTGGCGGTCGCGGCGGTACAACTTGGCAAAATCCAGCACAAGCTGCTGCTGCGGCAGCTAGTAGAGGACGATAAACCAAAAAAAATTCAACATAAAACAATATTATTTAATATTAATGATAATGATTATAATTTTAGGTTTTCTTTCATACAAACACGAAAAAAAAAATTACTATATTGTTTGTTTTATAATTTAAAACCTGAATGTATGGCAACAATACCGAATGTCAAATTTTCATAAGTAACACAACGAAAACCGGCATTTTCAATCATTTGTTTAAATTGTTCTTGATCGGGAAATTGTCGTATACTTTCAACTAAATATTGATAGGCCTTCCATTGACCAACTAATATTTGTCCCATAGCTGGTATTATTTGATAACTATATTGATCGTATAACCAATTAATTACTGAATTATCGATATGACTAAATTCTAAACATAGAAAACGTCCACCGGGTTGTAAGACACGGTAAGCTTCATCTAAAGCTTTTTGTATATGTGTGACATTACGTATACCAAATGCTACCGTATACGCATTAAAATGATTATCTGGATATTGTAAATCTTCAGCATTACCAACATCCCATTTAATTAATTCAGGATTTAATTGTAATTCTTGTAAACGTTTTTTCCCAACTTCTAACATATTCTCATTAATATCACATACTGTAACATGACAATTACGTTCGCAATCATTATTCTTGATGTAATTCAAAAAACGAAAAGCTATATCGCCTGTACCACCGGCCATATCCAATAATTTCGTATTTTCATGCGGATCTAGACGACTCAAGAAAATGTCTTTCCAAATTCGATGGACACCGAACGACATTGTATCGTTCATTAGATCGTAACGATCGGCAACACTCTCGAATAAAGCATGAACTACAATTTGAAAAATCGTATCGTATTTTTTGTAATATTCGATTGGAAAGAGACTTACTTTTTTTGGTTTTTTCTGTTGTTCTGATTGTTTCAAAACCAAAATGTGTATGTTCATCGTCGTAATTTAATTGATCCTGTGTTGATTTGAATCGATTATTTAGTCTTTTTATTGGATTTAGAGTTAAAATTTTCAAATTTAATTTGCGTATCATTTTTAGGTTAACTTTGAGGTTATATCATCGGACAATTGACGTTATATTAAATAGATAGTTGACCAATAAAACAATAATTGTATAATTATATGATATATTTTTAATGGAATAATAAATAATCCATCGATGAACTTAATTTAATCATTCAAAAATTATGAATACGGCTAAATTTAGTGGAAATTAATTCGATTTTCGTACAATTGGTAATCTATATTTTATTGTATGTCTATGATCAACATCGCTGGTAAAATTATAGTGAGACATAAAATTCCCTAGATTTTGATACTGTGAATCTTATCTATGGTGTGATATCAACAAAATACGAGAATTATTGTAAATTTACTTGAATTTAATATTAATAACAAAATCTTAAATCCTTAAGACATCAATTTTATTAATAAATACGACAATGTAAGTATTTTAATTATGTGAATTGAATGACCTTATTTTGTCTATTACAGCTGAGCCTATCTGTGGTGTTGCTTTATTTTCAGATCACCTCCACTGTATATATGATAGTTTGTTGCTGTGTCAAAAATTGTTGACAACAAATAAAATTAGATAAATGAGATTATAACAATGTCGAAATTAGAATTAAATGTCAATCAAATTATTGTAAAATTGTTAAAAGGTTATATATATACTTGTTGTTTATCTTGGAGCAAAACAATTGATATTATTATTTTGTTTTTGCAGTAAATCTACCGATTTCAGGTGTCAACAGTTCATTAACTGAACAAGAAATTGTTGGTTTATGTCATAAATCGCGTCGTATTTTTCTACAACAACCGACTTTATTAGAATTAGAAGCACCATTAAAAATTGGAGGTATATATTCAATAATTTGTTGTCTTAATGACTTATTTATAGTCGGATCAACAAATCATTGTATTTACGTCATCTTTAGTTGTATTGAGTTACGACAAAAGTTTGTCATAGTACAGTATAGGCGTATGTCGTAACTTAGTTCAATTGAAGATGACGTACTGCGATAACTGCAATGATTTGTTGATCCGACTATAATTGATATAGATAATGTAAATTAAATTAGACTACCAAAAGGTGATATACATGGCCAATATTATGATTTGTTGCGTTTATTTGAATATGGCGGTTTCCCGCCAATGACAAATTATCTATTTTTGGGTGATTATGTTGATCGTGGCAAACAATCAATTGAAACGATATCATTATTGATGGCATATAAAATTAAATATCCCGAAAATTTCTTTTTATTACGTGGCAACCATGAATCGGCATCAGTTAGTCGAATATATGGCTTCTACGAAGAATGCAAACGACGGTAAGTTGATCATGCTATAGTTTGTTGAATGCAAGAGCAGAATTTGTGACGCATCCGTCTACTACTAGATCGAGTATAGTAGGAGCGTCGCAAATTCGGTCGATGTTAAAGCAACTACTATTTATTTTTATAGATACAGTACGAAATTGTGGAAAACTTTTATCGATTGTTTTAATTGTTTACCAATAGCTGCAATAGTTGATGATCGTATATTTTGTTGTCATGGTGGTTTAAGTCGTTACTTGACAAATTTAAATGATATCAAATTGATTAAACGTCCAACTGATGTACCAGATCATGGTCTATTATGTGATTTATTATGGTCAGATCCGGAACGTAATTTAATTGGTTTTGGTAGAAGCGATCGTGGTGTTAGTTATACATTTGGTTGTGATGTTTGTTGTTGTTATAATTCTTGTTTTGATTGAATTAATTTATTGATGTTGTTGTTGTTGTTGTTGTAGGTGGTTACGAAATTTCTACAACAATTCGATTTTGATTTGGTATGTCGTGGACATCAAGTTGTTGAAGAGGGCTATGAATTTTTTGCTAAACGCCAATTAGTGACGATTTTCAGTGCTCCTAATTATTGTGGTAAATTATTATTTATTTTTCCATTTCTCTAAACAAAATTTAAAGAGAAATATATTGTTGTTTTTTTTAATTGTCTACAGGTGAATTTGATAATGCTGGTGCTTTAATGACAATAAATGAATCATTACTTTGTAGTTTTCAAATTTTACGACCGATAAATGTTACCAAAAAAATTCCAATCGATGAACATACGAAAAATTATTAATAATTTTATTACGCAACATTTATATAAATATTTTTGCATCGTTTAAATTATATAAGTTGTATTTTTGTCAAATTTTAGAATAAAGAGTCATCAATTATACAAATTATACTTGAATCAATTATAATGTATTGCTCGTTTGCAATAAAGATACCATGTTGCAAAACTACTACATAAAACCAGAGAGAGAGAGGAAGAAGAAGAAATTGGGACAGATAAACATAGAGATGGATAGAGGAGAGAGAGAGAGAGAGAGAGAGAAGGGATGTATGAAGAGAAAGGGATAAATAAAGAAAGATAGATAAGGAGATCTGGTGAGAAAGTAAATGGGATAGAGACAAAGATAAAGTGTGGTACGGAGAGAGAGGAGGGAAGGGAGATATGGAAAAAGAAAGAAAAAGGCAGAGAGAGAGAGAGAGAGAGAAGGGGTGACAAAGAGAGATAAAGAGAAAGTGATATATGGAGATAGGAAAGAGGATATGGAGAAAGAGAAGCCGCGATATGGAGAGAGATAGAGAAAAATAAGGTTTGACAGTTAATTAGAGAGGGAGAGAGAGAGAAGAGGAAAGTGAGGGAGATGCAGTGATAAAGGGGGAAAGAGAGCGATAGAAATGGATAGGAAGAGATAGATGCACAGAGAAAGGCAGATGCGAACACATAGAAGCTTAGGGAAAGACAGATGTACAGAGAGAGATGAACAGTGGGAGACAGATACGCGAAGAATGACAGAGACAAATAGACAAAGAGAGAGAGAGAGAGATGGGGAGATATTGAGAGGGAGTAAAAAACAAATTTACTCGATTCAATTATAGAATATTACAAATAGAAGAGAGTTAGGAAGACATGAAGGAACTGGGAGCTGAGCAGACAAAAGAACTAACTTACCTAATTATTATTCATGAAGTGAGATAGAGAATATACAAAAATTTATTGAGAAATAAAGAATAAACGAGAATAGAAAAGAGATAAAGATAGCGAAAGAAGAGAAAGATAAAACATGCGAGAGAAATTTAGGCAGATAGTGCTAAGTGATAGATAGAAAGAGAAAAAGTGGAGGAGAGAGAAAGAGTGATGGAGTAGAGAAAGATAGAAGTATGGTGAGAAAACAGCACTGACAGAGAGATAGAGCAAGAGGATGGAATAGAGAAATAGGGGAAACAGAGATAGCGAATGAACCGAAAAACTGGACAGAAGCCAAACAAAGTCCAATAAAACCCAAATAAAAATTTATATAAATTCTATTGTGTAACTTTTTTTTTTGTTTGCATAAAAATTACAGAAACATTAAGAGTCAACGAAATATTTTTTTTTATAAAAAAAAAAAAACAAAAACAAAATTAAACTTTTAATTACTTACTTAATTTTTACCCTTTGATTCTTCTAATAATATTTATTCAACAATAGAAAAATATTGGTCCTTAGTTTTTGTTTTCTTCGCCCCAATTTCTCAATTAATCTCATAAAACTTTAACCGTATATGGTTCAAGATCGAATTTTTGTTTTAATATTGAACTAAATATTAATTCAGCACTACATACAATTTTCAATTTATCCTTTTTATTTTTCAATAAATCAGCAACTAAATGTATATCATTTTCATGTGTTATTATAATATAACTATATGGTTGATTCAAATTGGTCTGTTCAATTTGTATTAATGTACGACGTATTTTCTCAACACAACCACCACATAATTTAATCAATTCAATAACAATATGTTTATTTGGAAATACACTCGGTGTTACCCAAAAATATTTACCATCGAATAATTTCGATTTATTTGGCATTTGTATTGTTCGTTCTATATCACATTTATATTCTAAATTGAATTCTTTTATATTATCTAATGTATAATTATTAGTATCGAGAAATTTTTTAGCTTGATACGAATCCAACAACCATTTTTCTGGTAATAATTTTATATCTTTTATTATTGAAAATAATAATTTATTTGTACGTCCTAATAATGGCATTATTAAATGTGTTGCATCATTATGATTTCTAGCCAATTGACCACCTAATTCTTTTATTATTTTACGTAAATTATCGGTATTTGTTGTCATTGATAATAATATACGATAATTATTATTATTATTTGAATTTGTTGTTACTATTAATTCATCATGATTTGTTATCATTTTATCATCATCATCATCATCAACATCATTATTATCATTTTCATTATTATTATTATTATTATTATTATTATCGTCATTTTCAGTTTTGATTCTTTTCGATTTTTTTGGTAGAACAACTGGCGATGCACTACGTTTTACTCGTTCGTACGATTCTTGCGATATGTTGATTGGCATCTTCCAAGCATCTATAAAAAAAAATAATTATTCATCAAAATAAATGCCATAATTTCAATTACGCTCTGTATACACAGAAACAATTCAAAAAAAACACCCAACTTGTACGAATATCTTCAATTTTTTATGAATATACAGTGCGTAATTCAAATTTTTCCGCAAAAAAATCTCTTTTCCAATGCTATCCTCATAGGATCGACAAGGATCAACTGACTGAGAGACCGATTGGGGTATTGGGATGGGGAGGTAGAGA
>JAZBGX010001917.1:0-15478 GCA_037414775.1 Zonitis immaculata
ACTCAATTTTACAATATTGCATTACCACTTGGTGTAATCTGTCGAGTCTTTACTGCTCTCCAAATGGGCCCATTAAGATGTATATTGTTGGAAAAACTGGGAAATTCTTGACTAATCTTGTTCAACAAATTTACATTGTAATTTTTGCATGAACTATTAGATATTACGATTATACAGCCTGATTCATCAATGACTCTCCTGGGTCTATAATTCTGGTTCTAGTTTAATATTAGATTTCCACATTTCCCGAAAATCTAGAGAAACCATTTCAACGCCAAAATGTTATCTAGATATCATACTTTGAATCCTCAACTATAGTCATTAGTGAATCACACTGTATATAATAAAATATTTACAATTTCATATCACTTTGATTGAACATTGAATCTATTTGGTTTATCTTAAAAACAGTTGGGGCTCAATTGCCGGGACACACTCTGTATATTCTAACATGAAACATGATTATTATATAATTGATAATAGTTTACTGTAAATATTTGATAAATTTTGACGATTTTTTATTAATTCAATAATTTAGAAAGTTCTATAGATTTATTCAAACTTGCACTTATGTTTTTGAACGAACTGTAAATATAATTAGTGATTGAAATTGAAAAAAAAATCTTTAAATATTCTAAGAAAAACAAATTAAAATAAAATCAATATTATTATTCAAATTATTAATCAATTAAACTAATTACAATAATTATAATTATAAAATATTGTTGAATAAGTTGCGCAAAATTTCTAATAATTTTTATTTGGAAACAATTAAACTAAATAACTATTTGTTTAAAAGTTGTAAATTATTTAAATAAAATAGCGCAAACTAATAAGGTCAATAAGTCAATCGTTGTTTTATTAACAAGGAAAATCCACTGATTAAATGATATTACATATCAAAAATTCTTCCAATAATATTTACAACAAAAACAAAACGAAAAGTATGTTAAAGATGTGGAATAATTAATGTCGAAAAAACCTGTTCGTTAATTATTAGCTAAAAATATACATATAAGTTGTTTGTCTATCTCTCCTTGTTGTCGTCTCAATATTTCCATAATTAGAAGAAATAGTCGTTGTTATTTCCCTCCACAAATAAAAAGTGCGTTGATAAAATATGGTGCAAATTTTTCAACCACAATCTATATATTATTGTATAGTAGGTGGGATTTATTTAAATTATTATTGGTGTTTCCCAAATAGTGAATTACTCATCATTCACTTCTTCACCACTTTCGTTGTTTCATATAAATTAACAAGAAGTTACCAGTTGGGGATCATTATCGACAAAACTGTCTAATTGTAAAGAACATCAGTTGAGACGGTAGAAATGGCCAAATTAAATAATTGTTTGATATTATTAGTTATTGTACAATGTTATCAATGTGCCACTTTAATCGAGAGTGTTATCAAGAATAAAAGGGCTGCTGAACAATTCCCTTGTAATGGACCGCAACGTAGAGCCATCGATTTTCGAGATTTGATCGAAACTAATGAAATACCAACAAGCGGGGTAAGATTTCTTTTATATGTTTATCACTTCATCTTTTCGAAAAATATCGATTTCTTCGAATTGTTATTCAAATAAATTTCGAAAACCAGTCCTTGATTGTTCAAAACTTGAAATCACTGACCTTTGAATATACAAATTAATTTATTCTATTGGCATTTGTTTTTTGTTTTTTAGAAAATTATACCACCATCAACAGTATTATATCGATGTGATTCAGCTGGTTGTTGTCCATTACCACAACAACAATGTACAGCAATTGCAGAAGATGAAGTGACATTAGTATTTGGTATTTTGGAGAAGAAAATGCGTTATGTTGAAGTGAAAGCGAAAAATCATACGCAATGTAGATGTGAAAATATCATAAATCGTCCAAAATAAATATAATCAGTATTTATGAAAAACTAATTATAAGCCATCTGTGATAACATCTTTTCTATTTATTTTTGTTACATCATTTGATAAAAAAATAATTAAATTATAAACAAAAATTCTTGTTTTTATTTTCAAATTATCCCACAACTACAACGCCCAGAAGCTAGGCAACACAAATTACTTATTTTTATTTTTGGGGAGGGGATAGTTGATATAACCTCACATTACTAACCTAACTATTCATGTTCACAAAAATTCTGAATAAAACTACAATTTTCGCGAGAAATTCTAAAAAAATGAGCGTTTTCATACAAAAATTGAATCCTCTAACTGGAAATAACGACTGGGTCATCCAACAAGAAGATTACGATTATCATCAAGAAGTGGCACGTTCAGCATTCGCCGATATGTTGCATGATACCGAACGTAATCAAATGTACGAGAAAGCCTTAAAATTAGCTATCGAAACTGTACATTTATCTGGTAGGAAAGCCAACGTTTTAGATATTGGTACAGGTACTGGTTTATTATCGATGATGGCAGCACGACATGGTGCCGATCAAATAGTAGCATGTGAAGCATTCCGGCCGATGAGTAATTGTGCTAAGAAAATAATCGAACATAACGGTTATAAAGATAAAATACGTATAATATCGAAACGTTCAACTGATTTAATTGTTGGTAATAATGGTGATTTGAATGAGAAATTCAATATTTTAGTTACGGAAGTTTTTGATACGGAATTGATTGGTGAAGGTGCTTTAATGACATTCAAGCATGCCCATGATAATCTTCTAGTTGATGATTGTATAGTTGTACCGAATTCAGCACGAATTTATGTACAAGTTGTTGAATGTCCATTAGCACAGAATTGGAATAGAATCAAAAATATTTACAATAACGATGGTGAATTATTAATTAAAATACCTGATAGTATTAGAAATTGTCCTGGATCGGCTGCTGTACATGATCTACAACTAAATCAAATCAAATTAGATTGTTTCAAAACAATAATACCACCAACAATTGTTTTTGATTTTGATTGGTCTGGCAAACAACAAATTGAATTTGAACGTTGTAATGTAAAGAAAATTCGTTGTCAATCAACTGGTTTAGCTCAAGTTGTGTTTATGTGGTGGGATCTACAAATGGATATAAATGGTGAATTATTGTTGAGTTGTGCCCCATTTTGGGCACATCCCCTCAATGGTAGATTACAAAAAAACGAATTACCATGGCGCGATCATTGGATGCAAGCCATCTATTATTTACCGAAAGAAGTTTATATTGAAGAAAATGACGAGATTAATTTAATTTGTAATCATGATGAATTTTCGTTGTGGTTTAATATTGAAAAAGATTTATCAATTGAATCGCAACAATTATTACGACCGATTTGTAATTGTGGTGTGCATATGGCATTTTCACGGACACGTTTAGGACAAATAAATGATACGAAACGTACGAAAAAATTGATAGAAATTATGGTGGATAATATTAATAATGATAGTGTTGTTCTAATACAAGGTCATAGTTGTTATTTGGGTTTAATTGCAGCCAATTTGGGTGCTAAACGTATTTATTGTGTTGAAACGAATCATTTATCGAAGAAAATTCTACAAGATTTTATCGATTTCAATCGAATTAATAGTAAAGTTGAGATTTTCGATAATTTCGTGGATTTATCGAAAATTCAAGAACGTATCAATTTTATAATGGCTGAACCGTATTTTGTAACAAGCATTCTACCATGGGATAATTTAATGTTTATATTTTTAATGAAATCAATTCGACATTTATTAGATGGCAATTGTAGAATATCGCCGAAAATAGCTAGAATTCGAGCTATAGCCGTACATTTTATCGATTTATACAAAATACGTTTACCTTTAGGGAAATGCGAAGGCTTCATTATGGATGTTTTCGATGAATTAATCGAAGTATATAATAAATTTTTTACTCAATAACAATTTTTAATCTCTAAAATATTTTAGAATTCGAGTAATATTAGTGATGATAATGTGGAAGCTCAACCATTATGGGAATATCCAGGTATAGCGTTAAGTGAAATTATTGAAATTACCTCGATTGATACTCAAAAAACGTTTGATCAAATTTTGGAGACTACTGGTAGTTTCGAAATTGATTCTAAGTGAGTTGTAGAGAAAAATTCCTATTTTTTTTTTTTGATTGTCCAATAAAATTATGTTTCGATTCAGTTATGGTGGATGTAATGGAATTGCTTTATGGATAGACTGGATTCATGATGGTGATCGTACTATAACAACTGGACCTTTAGTACAACCGAAAATTGGTGAATTTATCCAATGGGATTTATACACACGACAATGTGTCTGTTTATTTTCAAATAAGACAACAAATTTGATAGAATATAAATTTAAAATTGACTTTAATCTTGGTAATATTAGTTTTAAATACAGTTGAATATATTTTTTTGGAAGATTTTGTTTTAAATATTTTTTAAGATGTTGACGATAAACAACTAACAATATTATTAACTGTTGCTCTTACGACTTCTATAATTTCTTGATATTTTTCAGTCACAAAGTTTTGTATTCGTTCACATTCACTTGTATCATAAACCAAAAGATAATAAGCGATACTCTAGATTTTCACAACAAAAGTGTTAATGTTTGCGAAATGTGGAATAATAGAATTAATTTTACCATAACTGTTGCAATAAATATTGTCAAACATTTATATTCCATCATAATTTTTGATACAAATGGGACTATTTTATTTTGAAGGTTTATCAATCACAATGACAATTCATGAAATTCAGCTACAATTTACTCGTTTATTATTCGAAAAAAAAAAACATTGAGTAATTTACAATAAAATTTTACTTAAAGCACCAATAATCGAACCAACTAGACTGATAAGAACCGGTGTAGCAACTCCTAATAGTGTAATTCTTAAAACTGATGGAAGGTTTTGTGTTGACTCACCAACAAATTTGAGAACTTGTACCATTAGACCCAACGAACCTACACCGACAACAACAAGAACAGCTAAACCACCAATTTTCTTGATAATCGGGAATAAATTCGGTACAAGATCTGAACTATTATCGCCGGCATCTACTGGAACTAGATCACTATCGTCATTGTCGTCATCTGGTACTGGATTATCGTCATCTTCTAGGTCACGTTGGAAACTTTGTGGAAATTGTGCAATTGATGAACAATTAACAGAAAACTATTTGCAAAAGGAAAAGCACAAGAAAATTTAAGTTTTTTTTCTTTCTAGCTTCTTCGTATAAAATACTCACCCAGAGTGTTAAAAAGCAGACGAGAAAAATGAATCTTGGATTCATTTTAATTTTTTAAAGTCGCAAATAAAAATGATAAGAAACAATTGTGAATCGTATTCTTATACAAATATTTTTCGCCAAAAATATTTTCGAAAAGTAAATTTTTTTCAAAATATTTTTCAAGAACAATGGAGTCTAATCCTGATCGTATAATTCCTATATAAGCAATTTTCTATAATAAATAGCGAAAATTTTTTTGGGAATTTTCAGAAGAATTTTCCACACAACCTCCATCAAGATGAAAATTATTACAATCATCGCATTTGTATTAATCGTAAGATTTTCCTCAATTATAATTTTCGATAATTAATTTTTTTATTATTGTTGAATTCCAGGGTTCTGCTTGCTGTGGTTCTCCGTTGGCATACAAAAAAGTCAACAATTTCAATTTCCAAATCGACCATAAAGATGATTCCATCCGTATGAAGCGCGATGTAATTGAAATTAATACACGAGCAGGACCACTCGATCTTATAGGAGACATTATTAATCGAGTTCTATTAAGTCCAATACAGTCAGTATTGTCGTTTGTAAAAAATTTGGTTACTTCATTATTATCAGGTATTTTGAATCTCTTACAAGCATTATTAACAGAGATTACCACAACGAATCCACTTATATTTTTATTGCAAACAATTATAAATAATGTTGCAAATATTTTAATAGGAATTGTTGAGAAAGTACAAAATGTTGTCGATATCATTCTCTAATATTGCAAAATCCATAAAAAAATAATCGTATCATGCATTATAAGCTTAATCAAATAAATCATATGTACGAATTTTATATTTATTTTAAATTTTCCAATTCTAATTCCTATTATATATGTATATAGCGTGTGTCTCGACGATGGAACCCACAACAGTTGATAGGCAAAACCGAATAAAATTGAGATCGAGAAATTCAATATATCCATCTAAACGATTAAAATTTACATATCAAGTCCAACTATACCGGAAACAACCTACAAACAGCCCTAATTCAGAAACAAAATTTTCCGATAACCGGGAAAATTTGCTCGGCCAATCAACTGTATTCTCGTATTCCTATGAAATATAGACCAACAACTGCAAGACTTAGGCTGAGAGACACCATATTCGCCAGATATTGCTCCTATTGGACTATCATCTATTTAGAGCCTTCTGATAAATTATTTGGAATCGAAGTTGGACAATTTTTCGACTTACGGCCACTAGACTTCTAGATGGGAGGCATAGAAATTTTGCCTCATCGTTGGCAAAAGGTCTTAGATGCTCATGCTTAAACTTTTTGTATGTTGAAGATAATAAATTATGTAACACTCGAAGCTATTGTTTCATTACTTTTGACTCCACCTACTAACTAGAGTTGATGTTATATAGATGGTACATTTGCCAATTTTCGCGTCCAAATCTATAGATTTTAAAAATGTTGGTTTGTGTAATCCAAATGAACAATTTTCTAATGAAACAACAATTGTTTAATGAAATTCGTGGATCGTGGAAAAACTGTTCAATTTAGGTTTACGACGACCTAAAATGACCTTAGAATAGTCTGAAGGATTCGGAAAATTCAATAATATGTGGAGTTTTCCATTTAGAAAAACATAATTTATGACACTATTTTTATTTGTAACCTCTTGCTGTGTAATATTCCGCAAATCGAATTTTACAAATAATTAGACCAATCCTATAGTGACATTTGGCTATAGTTAATTCAATTTATATTCAAGAGTATCTGCAATACAGTCATGATCAGCAATTGCTAGATTTGCAAAAAAAAACCACGACTATAATGTACATAAGGTCACCTTATTTCTGGTATAAGATCCATACACAAATTTCCAGGTCTTAGTTCTATTTAGTTTGCCCTACAAGTGCTGTATCATTTGTTTTTTTGTGAAAAATACACTTTAATCAAAAATTAAGATAATTAAATATGAGGAAATGCCTATTGCGTAATAATGAAAATCAAACAAATAGATTTTCATTGAGGAAAAAAAAAATAACTTAACAATAGAAGTAAACGTGTGGATAATAAAAAAATTGACGCAATTACTTGGAATTCTCTAAAAAACAATACGAGTATCATTTATAATCTCTGTACAAATAATAAATTTTAATTTATATTAAACAAAAAATGCGTGCAAAATTTTATATTTCATTAGATTTCATTCAAAATGAAACTAATTATAATATCAACAATAATTTGCTTATTAATTGTAAGTCAATTATTTGATTTGAAAAAAAAAATCAATTAATTAAATAATAACAATTTATAATTAAAGATTCCAGCATGGAGTGGACTGATGAATGGCGATCAATTTTTAGAATTAAAAGAATCAATACGATCGAAACGTGAAGTTAATAATTTCTTACAAGACATATTACAACAAATAATTGTACAATTGAAAGAATTAATTAATTCAATTATACAACAAGGACTTGATTTGTTACAAACTTTCATTATAACGGATGAACCCAACAATCCTTTGGATAAATTACAAATAACATTGAGGAATAATATTTTGAATATGGTAATAGAAGCTTTATCGAAAATTCGTGAATCTTTGAATTAGGAAAAAAAAATTAATCAACAATTATCATCGATTTATTGTTTATTTCTTGCAATTAGAATAAATAAGATAATGATGTTTGATTGTTGATTAATATAATATAAGTTTAAAAAAATTTGTACACCAAATAATAATTGAAAAAAAAAAATAAAGTGATTATTAAAAATTATTTTGTTGTTTTATAAATTGAGTAATAATTATTAATATATAATTATTTTATATATTTAGATAAGAAGGAAAAAAGGATTCATTGCACGATACCTTTTAAACGTCCACTAACAACTCGCTCAAAATGACTGCCATCCCAATAAATTTTACCACAATTTTCACAAATATAAAAAAATTCCATTTTCTCCATTATATTATTTGGTACAGTGGCAATTTGTATTTTGGCACCTAAACGAGTCTGACATAATCCAATATCAATTCCCTCATCAGTATCTTTAAAAATTACAATTAATCGAATTATTAAGTAAAACAAAAAAAACAACTTACAAAAATCATTATTTCTATTCGGTTGTTTAGTTGTTTGTTTATCGTAATAATCATCATCATCATCATAATAATCATCATAATCATTATCACTAGTACAACCAGTAGCTTCATCATCATAATAACCGGCAGGTACATAATTGATTGTTGGTTTATTGGAAGACTCGTATAATTTTAGAATTGTCGAACGTGAAATTTTAACATAATTCCTACCATTGCACGCCTTAAATACAATAAATTTACAATTCAATAATAATAATAATACATATAATTTATAAATTAATCAATTACTTGACAAACATTGAACACATCATCTTTGGTGATATTAATTTTATAATAATCGAGGAATTCTTTCAATTGTTCATCAACATTATCACTAAGTATTTTAAGACAATAACCAGGTGAAACATACCCGTAAAGCTAAAAACAAATGAAATAAAATTATAATTCTGAAAATTACATATTCAACAAATCTGATGTACTTGATTGAATATATTGCCTCTTGTTAAAATATATCTTTGTTCATTTTGAGCATAACGAACACATTCTTTATGATCCATATTATTATCAAGTATTATCGCATCAATACCACAACGACGTAAATTTTTACCTAAACCTTGTAGCATTGTATCACAGACAATTTTTATTGATGATGCTGATATTTCAGTTTGATGTGGCGATGGTGGTTGTTTTATATCATTATCAACATCATCTGGTTGTTGTTCATTTGTTTTCTTTCTATTCGGTAGTTTCTTTATTTTCTTTTTAGGTAATTTCGCATTTGTCATCAATGAATAACATAAATCATCGAATATAATAAAATCACTTTTGTCACAACTAGTCTTAATAACGTCATAACATTCAATTAAACAATATGCATCTAAGGCTGCATAAATTAATTGACTGTCACGTAACGGGCGTTTTTCCCAATTCGAAAATTGATTCGATTTATCTAATGGATGACCTAAACATTGTTTTACTAATGTACTCAAACTAGGACCACCACCTTGTGCTAAAAAAAAAACAAAAAACAACAATAATAAAAATTACAAATTATTCAATAAAATACCATCATATGGTAGAATAATATTTGGATGTTTTTCAATTTGTTTCCATAATGTCAATAAATCAAGAAAACCAACTTGTTTTGGTGAAAAATTCAATTCAGGTAATGATTGTTTTATCATTAATATATCACTTGTAAAACCGAAACCTAATTTTAATATATCACAATTATTAAATAATAATTTACCAAATTCCAACCATATATCTTTAGTTTTATTATTCAATTTAATAATATCGATAATAAATACTTTTAATCTAGTTGCTATTTGCATTAAAGCCAATTCATTTGTTTGACTACCAAAACTAGGCTTCCATTCACAATCTATACCAACCATATCAATATCCTATCCAAAAAAACAACAATAGTAATAATAAATATACAAAAAAATCAACAACAATACTTGTAATTCATTATCGAGGAAATTTCGAAAATCAGTTTCTGTATCAATTAGAATAATTGCATTGAAACCTAATTTAAATTTATGATATTCTTCATTATTTTGTACATCGCTAATATCCCACATATCGTCCTCTTGCGAACAATTCCCTTGTTGCGAACTATAATTAAAATATATATAACAACCATCTATAACTAAATTCATAAAAATTTCACCTTCCACCACCATCCGGATTATCGTCCAATACTCGAAGATTATGTGGCCAATCTTTCTTATCGATATTATAAAATCGTGCCCATTTCATAGCTTCAGTCGAACTACCATAAATAAAAACTTGCGCAATTAATTCTTTTTTCAAATCATCATCATCACCAATAGCTTCTTCGACCATTTCACGCCAACTTTCACCACCTACAATTTTTTTCTTCTTCTATATTACATCAAAAATAAATACCAATCAAAAATAATTACCAAAGCTATTTTCGACGTATCTTTTATGTAATAGAAATTGTAGAGCACCTTCATTTCGTCGTTTATTCAAATTTGGTGTTAATTCCGATGGTAATTTGAACATTTTTACAAATCTTGTTATAAGTTTTTTTAACGGTTTCGCATGTAATTTTGCCCATTTCACATCAGGAACATTTAAATCGCTAGAATTTCGAAACAATTCAAAAAAAAAAATCTAAAACTAATTATAATCAATTTACAATACATGACTTGATAAGGCGTCCCGTACAGAAGGTTTTGCCAATATTGTATCCAAAAATTCGACTAATTCAATTTGATGTTTCGGACTAGCACGTAAAAATTCATCAATACCATTTAAACGATCTTGTAAAATCATTGGCAATAGAAAATCGTTAATATTGAATTGATCTTGTAATTTTAATAATATAACACTTTGACAGGCTTCTTTATATTTCTTTTTTTCAATCATACATTTAATTATATCTGAAAACAAATCACCATTTTCGGGCATTTCAAATACATCAACTACAATACGAATTAAATTTAATGTATTTTGTTTAATTATCAATTTGAATGCATCAATTTTTAATTGTGGTGTTAATAAATGTTGTACTTGTTCTTTATTTAAATTCAACCATAATTGGAATTCTTCAATTAAAAATAATGGTAATGATTTTGCTTTAGCATTATTAAATTCATGGCAATTGTACATTAAACGTAATGTTTGTTCATAAGGATTTTGACAAACAGTAAAATGATGATGTAATCTGTTGATAACCGGTGGACTTTTCTTTACTACAAATACAATGGAAAAGCGATTATTATATTACATCAAAATTTGATAAAAAAAAAAAACAAAACATATTTACACAAGTTCCACATTCGTTTTAATTCTTCTAAAAACATTGTACTTGTTTCATCTAATTCTAATACTATACTAATAGCGTAACAACAATTATTGTCATGTTGTGATGATATGGTTTTATTAACTTTATTTTCTTGTTGTTGTTGTTGTTGTTGTGGTTGTTCCTGTTGTTGATGTCTATAATGATGATTATGGTGGTAATTTGTTGAAAATTTGGTTGTGGAAGGTTGTATGTGATTTCTTGAGCTACGTGAATAGCCCCGGCCTCTACCTCTTCCACGATTCATTATGAAATTAATCTATTGAATTATAAATGAAAATATTGAACACAAACAATTTTGAATGACAACACAACAAAAATGACATAACCTCACATTGACTAAAATCAACAAATAAAACTTACAGTTTTGATTTTTTTAATAATTGATAAAACAAATCAAAAGCTTATCAATAAAGATAAGAAATTGAAAAAAAATTAAATCCAATTTTTGAGTAAAATTTAAGATAAGTCCAAGATTTTCTTATAATACAAATAGCACGCCAAGTCAACCATAAGTTTCTTAGTTTGATAGCTAAATGTAGCCCGAACTCAAATTTAGTTTTTCTCAATTTTTCAATGATCACAATCGATAATTGAATATATAACAATAATTTTTTTAGATCATACTTAATTTTTTGTGATAAAAATAATGCATAATAATCTTTGAGTAAATGAGAAAATACACAACTGAAAGAGCGATTTTTATCTATCTCGTTTTGCTATAGTCTCGCCATCTTGTTGTTGTTTGATTAATTAATAAAATTGGTATTGGAAAGAAAAACTGGAAAAATTCAATTGAAAATTCTCTATTAATCATGGAAAATTCCACATTATTAAATGTTATAACACATCCAGTATATATATTTAATTATATAATCGTAAGAAATTTATTATCGATAAATTAATAGTTGTATCCAGTCTGGGGATTGAATGGTTGTCCGCCACCAAATCGACCACCACCGCTGCCACTTCCAGGTCGATATTGTCCATCATCACCACCACCATCATTAAAACTACCATCAGCTCGATTTTGTTGTAAAGATCTAGAAAAATATTAATCAATTATTTTCTAGATGGTACGGTTAGTTATAATACCTCAAGATTGCTTCTGGAATTGGTGGTGGTGTTGGTAGATGTGCTCCAACTGGTCTAAATCCATTCTCATCGGCAACATATTGAATTGAATATCGTTGACCATCCGGTGCTGTGTATGAAAATGAACCATCAGCTACAACAGCCGGTTCTGGGCCACCTCCACCACCAAGACGACCACGTTCTTCAGCTTGTATACCATTTCCAGTTTCATAAGCATAATTATAATTACCACTACCATCATTATTGTTGTCGTATCGTAGAATTGGTATTTGTGGTCCTCCTGAACGGAAAGCTCCACCACCACCACCACCACCTCCACCAAATCCACCACCACCACCACCGAATGGATTTCCAGAACCAAAACTACCACCACCGCCGCCTCCTCCTCCACCACCACCACCTCTTGGTGGTAGATATGTTGTGTCCAAGCGGGCACTTATGGCGAGTCCCACCACAGCCGAAAATATCACCTTTAAAAATAAGTTTGTTTTTTTTTTTAGTAAAATTTATTAATTTAATTTTGAACTTACTAATTTCATGTCTTGTCGAGTTGTAATGCAAACTTTGCTGCTCCACCAATTATTTATAGTGAATCCTAAATGGGGTATTCGTTGTTTTTTGTTTTGTTTTTATTAATCTATTATTGATCTGAAGAAGTTCATCTATAATGCCCCTTCCCAGTAATAGGATGCACCTCGGCATTTTCGAAAGAATTCCACTTTTATTATTATAATCCAGATCATCATCAGTCCGATATTCCATCAAGGCTATAAAACGCATATTTTTCGCACACCTTAAATTATTGCAATATTTCTAATGATAATAATAATTAATTATTGAATTTTAATGAACTTATAGTAATATAGAAGCTAAAATTAATGTCCTAATTATTATTAAGTTAAAACTATCATGGAAATACTTGAATCATTTTAGAATCAACACTCCCTCTGTTTGACATTTAATAAAATGATTCCATTTAAGTTTCTTATAATATCGACTTTTTTTCTCTCCAATTTATTTAGTTTTTTAATAAGTTGGAATTACTAATTTCATGACAGGGCACGGCCCTATATCCACCTATTTCTCCTTCACATGCTGTTCATTATAATATAGAAAGAAAAAATAAGGTCCGTACTTTCTATAAAATTTATTAAAACCATCTCGAATTGTCGACGTAAATCCGCCAAGAATCTCAACATTTTCTGCACGCATGCATGCAACTGAAAAGGTTACGCCCAGAGCTCAAATTATTTAACCATCAAGTGATTCGTTCGCTTCAAAAACCACGATTTTCTTTAATAATTCGACAATTAAATATCGATTAAGAAAATTCAGCGCCTCCACCATTTCGCCTTAAATACAACAAATAAGTATATAAAACTAATAGATCATCTTTGTTTGGTTTTTTTTGTTTATAGATGATATTTCCCGAAATGGAATGTTGCTCAATCTATTGGATTAAGTAGGCCAAATATTATTATACGCCTGAAAAATATATTAAAAATTTCCAATGGACCTTGAACGATTTATGGTCAATTGAAACGATTCCGGATCGTAAGTTGATTATTGTATTATTGATGATGGTGGTGATAGTCGAGGACAGTTGTCAGGATCATCATTGGAATTAGATTGGTAATTCAATTTTAATATTCTATTTGATTTATTATTAATAATTTTTTGTTTAGATGGAAAATCCGTTTATGGTAATGCACATCTATTAAACTTGAAGTTGTGCAATCAAAGTAAAAGCAACACTATATATCAATAATTAACTCGACCACAATGATGATGATGATGATGATGGACTAATCGATATTCCATTTAATTGTTCGTAAATCGAATAATTTCGGTATTTTGTTTTAGGTTGATTGTTTTCGGAAACCTTGATATTATAGATAATAATATCGTCTAAATTTTGCGAAAAAATAACTCAACATAACATAAGAATTTGCATGCAAGAAGATACAATTTCAATTCGTGTATAACCTTTTCAAATGAATACACGAATATAAATTGAAATCTAGACAGAATAATTAGAAAAAATATAAACAATTCAATTTGAATTATTTCATAATTCTATTGTTGTTGTGTTTTTCTTTTCTTTTCTCTAATCTAGAAACTTATTTAATAATAATTTTTTTGTATTCTATTCGAGTTGATTATGCAAAATCACACCATTATTTTAATAGGAAAATCAACTAACAAAAACAAAACTAATTTTATAATACATTTGATAATTGCCTTATGTAATAATAATAATAATAATAATAATTGCAATATCGTGATTTTTATTTTGCTTTCATTTCGATTTTTTCGCTATTAAAACTGAGAATATAAAATAAAATTGATCGATTGATTGATGCAATATAATTAAAGTCCTTGCAAAATAGATTTATTGAAGATGTTAACCTAAAATTTCCCGTTATTATTATTATTATTATTCAAAATTGTGATAATTTTTTTTATTATTAGATTAGAAAAAAAAAGTAAAATCGATTTCCCGCAATTTAATTGAATTCTTTTGTTTTGTTTTTGTTTGTTGACATTTGGATTTCAAGAATGCGGATTGGTTGCACCTAATTTATTACCAATAATTTACACCAATAGTTATTGAGATAAATAGAACAAATGAATTTTATATACAGGGGTCTTCCAAAAAGTTGTGCCTTTTATGGAAGCAGTGGATTAGATGTGAAATTTCGAGACGACCAGTCGGTTGGAATTTTTCCAAATGATGCACCGTCAATTATATAGTTATATTAATGAAATTGAGTAGCTAATTAGAAACAAAGACAGAAAGAGGAGGGAGATAGAGAATATACCACAATGTACTTCAACAAACATAGAGATAGGAATATATAAAGAGGGAGAGGTAGAGAGAGAGAGAATATGTATTAGAATGAGTAGAATGTTTTGTGATTATACCGAAATTTTACCAAAAACGGTCCATATGTTGTTTGTATTGGAAGAATTCGTGAGGCACATTCTACAACCCTCCTGTTGTTATAGTGCTGTTCAACTGTGCACTCCTAGTAAATACATAGTTATAGTTTAACAATAAAGGGTCATAATAATGTGCGTCACAAATTCTGCCGATGTAATGAACAACATGGACTAGCTTGGATGAAATCAACTGTATAACACCCACAGCCTCAGCTCCATATGTATGTTTTCTTTCAAACGTGCAACATTGAGCATTGATTGCAACTATATATATATATATATATACCGGGTGTCCCAGTCATCTGTAATCGGTCCATAACTTTTTGTCTGTTC
>JAZBGX010001918.1:0-15475 GCA_037414775.1 Zonitis immaculata
CTGAAACAAAAAGTTACTTAAAGTTTTTCTATCTGATGCACCCTTAATTAATTACCAATGAATTAAACTAGCCAATGAGTGGCGCACTTCATTCGAGTCTCGTCTCTCCACTGCCCGTTCCAGCAGCTCTTCTAGCACTACTCATTCTGCTCGTCTGCCTTTCTGATTGTTTACTTTGAATTGTCTTCTTAGAATACCATCCCCTATCCGGATTTTTACTTTTTTCAATTTCTTTTGAGACAGTCTGTATAACAAAATATTTATTTATGTATAGATAGAAATAAAAATTTCACTTTAGAACACTTAATTTTTTATAGTAATTGTATGAGTTTAATTAAGGCATTCTCATGCACAAATTGGTTGTTCTTCTCTTTATTACCAATTGATGATATTCTATTAATAAATTTAATAGATCACCACAAAACTTAATTGTATCTGGAAAAACAAATCTATATTAAGCCTTGTTTGTGTCTAACAAGTTTCCAATCCGTGACGTTACCGATCCGATCCGTAACGTCGTCGTTCCATAATGCAAATCAAAAATTATAATAAGAGCAAAAAAAAAACTCCATTCTAAGATGCGTCTACACATTAACTCTTTAGACATGACGTATACAGTGTCGGACTGGGCCACCGGGCAACCGGTCAAATGCCAGGTAGGCCAACAGATTCATCTAATAGGGGCCAAGAAAATTATGAGTAACCAAAAAATATAATAGACGGAAAAAGTTCCCTGTGGTCCAAACCATTGACAGTTCTACACTTGACGTATAGACGCACCTTAGAATATCGCGCGTCTAACGGCCTGAGCATACATGACGTCTTTTCAACGAACGTATTAGGTACGTTCTCTCTCTTTATATGAGATGGAGATATTTACGATCTCGCTCGCACTTGTTTTTTACTACAACTTATATTACACGTATATTACGCAGCGTAGGAAATTTATAATATTTTTTCTCAACTTGTTCCATATAATGCTTTGCGTATTTTGAATGAAGTCGATCACTAGCTGTAAAGTCGTGATGTCGTATCAACAACTTCTCTGGTCTACTGTAGTGCCACTATCTCAAGCAGCTATAAATACTATTCATTGTCAAATTGTAGTAATGTGCCGCTCGCTTGTTTGATAATAAGAGTTCGTGACGTAGGCGCTCCCTGTAGCGAACCAATATCTGGTCTTCATTTATTATATTGAAGTCAATGGCCGCTATAGCGACAACGCGTACGATGAACCAGGCTATCCCGGTTTCAGTTAAAACACCTAAATTTATTGATAGATCCATAAATAGATTTTTTTTCTTTGTATTTCCAGATAATAATATCCTTGATTTAGTACAAATATCCGATTTATGGTTGGAACCAACAGGTATACATCGTATATTAGGTAGATGTTTCGATAATACAGAAATATTCCAACCATTAAAAAATGATTGGGCTTATCGTTTTGATGAACGTGCAAAAATCTCATTAAGTTCAAACGAATATTTTCCATATGGATTTCCACAAGATTTTTCCTTACTCATTGTTGTTAAATCGAGTCCAGGTAAATAAATCAAATATAGAAGTAAATATATAAAATATAATCAATTTTATTTCTACTTTAATATGTTGAAAAATTGAATTACAGGGCAAATTTATCCCTTATTCACATTATATAGCGATGAGGGTGATGAACAAATTGCTATATCAATAGGGCGAGATGTTAGTTTTTATTATGAAGATATTGATCAGATGCCAGAAGAGAATAATTTGATTTCATTTAATACAGCGATTGATGATGGAAAGTAGGTGTCGTTTTTTCTTCTTCTTGCTTTTGATGGGTCTACCTATGGAAAAAAAAATAACTTACATTTATTATTATTTGGTTATAGATGGCATCGACTAAGTTTCAGCGTTAAAGGCAATTCCATCACTTTGATAAAAGATTGTAATGAAACCATCACCAAATCGCTAGATAGAACATCATCATCTAGATTGAATGTCAATGGAATCATGACTATAGGACACGAATTAGCTGACGATGAATTTTTCAATGTACAAAAAAATTCTAGACGTAACAACATCTAGCCTTACAATAAATTTCCTTATCTTTCATCAGCTGTTTTTAATAAATTATAAGCAATACATGTAATATTTTTTATTACATAATGTACCTTGTAAGATAAGCTTAATGCCCCAACCTTTTTTTTTTTCTTCAAATAATTTATTTCTCCGCCTAGATGTTGTAACGACTAACGACACAAACAACCCCATTTTTACCTCTCGAAATAGCATTTAAATATCAATATTTCATTTCAATGTAGGGTGAATTAGAATTATTGAAAATAGCACCAACACCGGATGAAGCCTATGAATTATGTACGCAACATGCACAAGATTGTGAGATAATTTTTAGAGAGCGATCAGAGCGAGGGACCTACTCTTATCAATTAGTTACCGAAAGTATCATCAGAAAGAACAATACAAGAATCTATCCATCAAATAATAGTAATCTACCATCAACTTATATCTTTATAAGAATGAAATTAAAAATGGCATAATTTCTAGATTATGAAGCAATTCCAGTAGAATCCAGTACATTCAATTTCTTAATAGATGGTGATAATAGTAACGAATTAACAATAACTCCATCTACAAGAGGCGATTTTACGGAAGAACTCGATTCTATAACTTCACTTGGTCCAAATTTCAATACTACCTTAGAAGAAGTGGATGCAAATGGTAGTGATGGATGGACAACATTATCGCCTGAAGAAAATTATAATTCATACTCACAAAATCCATATAGAGGGTTTCCAGGTGCTAGAGGCTATCCAGGTCCACCGGGATCACCAGGACCACCAGGACCGAAAGGTGAAGAAGGCAGAAGTGGTATACCTGGTATGCGTGGTATTCCTGGTCCAGCAGGTCATGTTTTTATGATACCAGTAAGATAAAAATAAAACAAAGGTTACATTAAGTTTTAGCGATTTTATTTTAGTTAAATACCCAAAGTAATGAAAAAGGTCCCGATGTACAAACTGAGACTTTTCGACAACTTTTATCTCAGCACATGGTAATTTCTACAATTACTATGTTTTATAATTTTTTCAACTAAAGTCTTTTCAAGATGTCAATGAGAGGTGTTGAAGGACCAATGGGTTTGACTGGCATACCAGGTCCTCAAGGACCACCAGGCCCGGAAGGCTCTAAAGGAGAACCTGGTGAAATTGGAGAGCCGGTACTATTCTATTAACTTGAGTATAGTGAAAAAATAATTTACAATTGTATTATTTATTAAGGGTTTAAGTGGCATAAGAGGGCCACCTGGTATAATTGGACGAGAAGGTAAAAGAGGTCGACCTGGACGGGATGGCGATCGTGGAGCAACAGGTCCGCCAGGTGCTAAAGGCGAACAGGGTTTAATTGGTTTGCCAGGATTGATGGGTGAAAAAGGCGAAAAAGGTGCACCAGGAAATACTGGCGAACCAGGTCAACGTGGTCATACTGGTCTACCAGGTGATGAAGGACCACCTGGATTACCTGGATTGCCTGGAGAAATGGGACCCAGAGGTTTTCCTGGACCTAGAGGAATTCCAGGTGTATCAGGCCCACCTGGTATACCTGGTGTTGAAGGACCACCAGGCGGTAAAGGAGTTCCTGGCCCACCTGGTTCCGCAGGTGCTCCAGGACAAGTAGGTACTCCAGGGGCTATGGGTCCCCCAGGACCACAAGGCTTATTAGGACCACCAGGAATTACGGTAAATAATACTTATAAAGAAATACACTGATATAATGATTAAATATAGGGGCCCCCAGGTAAACCAGGTATACCGGGATATCCTGGAGCAGAAGGCCCACCAGGTAATCCTGGACTTCCAGGTTTACCTGGTGTTAAAGGAGATCAAGGGCCAATAGGACCTCAAGGCCCTATTGGATTTCCTGGATTACGAGGGACGAAAGGTGATGAAGGTAAACGAGGCTTTCAAGGAGAAAAAGGTGACAAGGGTGACAGAGGATTTGAGGGCGAGAAGGGAGGAATTGGTCTTAAAGGTGATAAAGGATTAATGGGGGCACCTGGGATACCCGGTATTGAAGGGCCGGAAGGACCCAAAGGTGCTGACGGTCCGAGAGGTGAAAACGGTGACATTGGTTCTCCTGGAGAAAAGGGAAAGGATGGACCAAGAGGATTAGTAGGCTATCCTGGAAGTACAGGAGAAAAGGGAGACAAAGGTGCTTCAGGTAAAGAAGGATTATCTGGAGAGAAGGGCGAACGGGTAAGATGAGAGTATTAAAAGAATATTAAGACTATAAGCACATAATAATCTATTGATTTAGGGAAATCCTGGTACTCAAGGGGAAAGAGGTGAAACAGGTCCCAGGGGATTTCGTGGTGCTCGTGGGCGTCGAGGAAGCGAAGGATCACCTGGACCTAAAGGCGATAGTGGACAGCCAGGACCTGCTGGACTACAAGGTGAAATTGGCTTGCCAGGTCCTGAAGGACCTCGTGGATTTGTAGGACCACAAGGTCCTCAGGGAAATGACGGGAAAAATGGAATGCCAGGACCACCGGGAGAGAGAGGTCCTCCGGTAAATAAATTTAAGCGTAAAATGATTACCAATATAACATAAAAAAATTTCAGGGTGAATCGGGATCGCCTGGTTCTATAGGTGCACCAGGGGTCATTGGTCCTCCAGGATTAACTGGAGAACCTGGCCCAATTGGTGAACCGGGATCACCTGGCCCTCCAGGAGCTACTGGTGAAACTGGACTACAAGGGGAAGCAGGAAAAGATGGAGCTCCTGGACTTCCAGGACCTGCTGGCTTGCCAGGTCCTCAAGGATCTACTGGATTTCCAGGTGCTCCGGGTGAACGGGGAATGTCTGGTCTCCCAGTGAGTAAAAATCATCAAACAAACAGATATAATTTACTTACATGCAAATACAGGGTATACCAGGATTAAAAGGTGACATGGGTCCAATGGGTCTACAAGGCGCCACTGGGGATAAAGGTCAGCAAGGAGAACCAGGGAAAGATGGAGCTCCAGGTCCAGAGGGACGTCAAGGACCACCCGGATCACCTGGTTCAATTGGAAATAAGGGGGATCATGGTGAACGTGGTCTACCTGGTCCTATTGGTAGGGATGGGCTTGCTGGAGTGAGGGGGTTACCAGGTGTACCTGGCCCAGTAGGACCTCCAGGTGAAGATGGCGATAAAGGAGAGATCGGTCCACCTGGAGAAAAAGGCATCAAGGGCAATCGTGGAGAAACTGTAAAAAAGACTTTTACCTTTTTTCCTAGTAATAATTGAAATTCGAATCAGGGTACTATTGGAAGCCCAGGACCAGCGGGTCCGAGAGGAGAGCCAGGTTCATTAGGTCCTCCAGGTGAGAAAGGACCTCCTGGTGAAATTGGTAGGCACGGTCAAAAAGGTGAAGATGGTCCTAGAGGATTACCGGGTATAGCTGGACCAATTGGACCTCAAGGACTTCCTGGACCACCCGGAAATAAAGGAGAAATTGGTGATGTCGGACAAAAAGGTCCATTAGGACCAGCGGGACCACCTGGAGAACCAGGGCGGCAAGGGATTCAAGGTGGTGAAGGTATACCAGGAGCACCTGGTCTTGAAGGTCTTCGGGGACCTAAAGGTGACGCAGGTCCACCAGGAGATTCGGGTCTACCTGGAGCTGAAGGAAAACCGGTAAGTATAACAGCACAATATTATTGATAGCAAATAATTTACTAAATAAATTAAGGGTGAATTGGGACCTCCTGGACCTAAAGGTGATGAAGGAAAAGCTGGACCTCAAGGAGCACCTGGAGAAAGAGGAGAACCAGGTGTAGAGGGTGTAATTGGAGCACCAGGTGCAACTGGATTTCCAGGGCCTCCTGGTCCATCTGGGCCTCCAGGAATTAAAGGAGATCCTGGAAAAGATGGTGATGATGGTGCACAAGGTCCAATTGGTGCAGCCGGAATTAGTGGTCCCCCAGGAGAACAGGGACCTACAGGACTCCCTGGAAAACCTGTAAAGTATACAATGAGCCACCAATTTTAATTTTAAAACTATCATTGATTTAGGGTGATGACGGGCCACCAGGCATACAAGGTAATGCTGGTGTGTCAGGTGAAAAAGGTGATTTAGGTCCTATAGGACCAGCAGGCTTGCAAGGTGCACCAGGGCCAGAAGGAGCTCCAGGACCGCCAGGTCCACAAGGATTACGTGGTACTTCAGGACCTGCGGTAAGCTAGAATAAGAATGCCATCATAGTTATGTATTTATAATTCATGTATTTAGGGAGAAGTGGGACCTCCAGGTAAAATTGGTTCACCAGGATTAGACGGGAAAATTGGACCATCTGGAATTAAAGGACAAAAAGGTGACAGAGGTAGGCGAGGTCCTAAAGGACATAGAGGCGAAATGGGAGTAGCTGGTCCAAAAGGTGATGTTGGTGAAAAAGGCCAAAAAGGTGATAGAGGTATTCCTGGACCTGAGGGACCTAAAGGAAATACGGTAAAATATCAAATAAATGTAAGCTGTAATAATTATATGGAATATTCTATCCTAATATATTAGGGACCTGATGGGGTGGTTGGTATGAAAGGTAATGATGGTCCACCAGGACCACCAGGTTCTGATGGTCCTGAAGGTCCAAAAGGATCGGATGGAGAAACTGGAATCAAAGGAGAACCAGGCCCACCTGGTTCACCAGGACCTCCTGGACCACCAGCTGATATGCCATTGATACCTCCTGAGTTGTTATTCAGCAATGAAGTAGTAAGAGTCCGAAGAAATGTTGAAGAGTTAATGTATTTTTTTCACATTTACAAAGTAATTTAGTTTGATTATTAATTTATTTTCAAAGTACGGAATATAAAGAAGAGGTAGCATCCAAACGAGGCGATATTGAAGAAGAAATTGATGAAGATGAAATTTTGAATGGGAAATTTTTGGATATGTACAGTACTATTTATACCATGCGTCAAGATCTAGAGACTTTCAGAAAACCAGTTGGAACTAAAGAGAATCCAGCACGAACATGTCGAGATCTATATTATGGACACCCTCATTTTGCTGATGGTATTCAATATTAAAGATTTGATTGTTATTTTTAATAACAAAAAAAATTTGCTTCTACATTCAGGTTGGTATTGGATTGATCCAAATTTGGGAATGACCGATGATGCTGTTTATGTTTATTGCAATATAACCGGTCAAGGTGACACTTGTGTTTATCCTGATATTCATACAGCTAGTATGCCAAATATACAATGGCGTAGAGATGGTAAATATAGGAAATGGTATTCTAAATTACGTGGTGGATTTCGTGTAAGTTATAGAAAAAAATCTTTTGGACCATCAATTAGAATTGAATTCCCTCTTCTAGATAACTTACGATACAATTGGTGCAGTACAGATGACATTTCTACGACTTCTATCCCAAGAAGCTCATCAAAATTTCACTTATACTTGTGAAAACAGTATTGCTTGGTATAATGAAGGCAAATTGAAATTTGATTCAACGATAAAGTTATTAGGTGATAATGAACAGGAATTTTCGTATAATTCGAATAGACCGAATGTTATTAAAGACGGTTGTAGTAGTCGTATGAGTAAAAGTGAAACAATATTTGAAATTAAAACGAAAAAATTACATCAATTACCTATTATTGATTTCTATCCAGTTGATTATGGATTACCAAATCAAGCATTTGGGTTTACAATTGGACCTGTTTGTTTCAAATAGAGCTCAATGTTGGGCTCGAAATTATTGTATTCGGCAATGTTTATGGTATTTGATTTTGATTTTGTTTTTTGATAGATTTGTTGTTATAGCACCTATTTATATTATTTCTCTAAAATTTAAGATGAATATGTACATATATTTTACAAACACTGCCATTTTTACATTAGATGTGATTTTATTATTAAAATATATAGTAAAATTAAAACTTGGTAGTTTTCGATTTGAACCTAAAACAAATCAAGTTTCGAATGAATTACAAAGTCTAAATTCAAAAAATGGTCAATTTTTTACTCTAAGTTCAGAATCTAAATTCGAGAAATATACGAAGATGTCCAAGACAAAATTGCACAATATGCAAAGATTAATAGAGACAGAGACAGAAAAACAGAGGAATAAGAGAGAAGAGACTGTGGCAGATTGGGAAAAAAGAGAGAGATAAGATGACCTTAAGATAGGAATAGAATGATAGAAAAAGGGAGACGGAGAATAATAGATAGAAGGAGAGACGGTGAAAGTGAGAGGGAATGAAAGAAATTGAGAGAGAGAGTTCGAGAGAACAACATTATGAGAGTGTTTCTAAATTCAGATTATAAATTAAGATTCTGAAATTTAGTTTTTTTCTATGCCCAGTTTTAATACTATTGCAAAAAAAAAGGAATAAAAAAAAGCTTACAATATCAATTATATATCAATGATCAGTTTCTGCGCAGATAATTTGAATTTCGCGCTGCCTGTTGTCCTTAAGCACGCTGCTAACCTGGCAAATTCCAAGTCCCCCATATCAATCTCTTTCCCACTAATAATTATAATTTTCATTAGAATCAACAATTTTTTGTTGTTTTTCATAATTAATCACTATCTATAATCAACATTGTCTCTTAATTGGAGCTTTTGTTGTATATAGATTCATTAATTAGTGTGATAATATGTTTATTTTTGGATGAATTCAAATTTGCCGCTATAATAATAACAATTGAAAAGTGCCAACTAGACGGGATTTTGACAACCTTCAAATTGTCTCATAATAAAAATCGGCCTCTCATTTAATTATTAGTGATCTAACATATGTGATGAATTTTTTTGTGTTATTAAATCATTTATTTTTAATTAATTAATTTATTTTATTAATATTCTGTTTAAAATTGCTACTTTTCCAATATTTGATTGTATAGTTTTCCCATATCGATGTTTAAATAAACGAAAAAAAAAAACGTAAAAGAAATTAGGTTAGATAAAATGCAAATCAACAATCCAAATAGTGAAAGTTGTCGTTTAGTATAACTATTATTATTATTATTATAAATTACTGAATTTCGTTATTTAGATAGAATAAAAAATAAAGAATGTCGTGGCTTAAACAAAGAGGCCATCAGCCACCTAATTCTGCAACGGGGGTGCCACCACCCTCTGTCCCTATGTACAATCCAAATCAACATTTCCAACAAGAGGTAAATCACTAATTTTACAACAATATGGTTGAATATTAATTATAAATTTACAATAGAATCAATGGCAACAACAATCTCAAGTTCATGGTAATTGGTACGACCATAGTCAACAATTCCAAACAGATCAACCCCAACAGCAACAACATTATAACCAAAACATGCAACAATACCAATATCAAAATAATCCACCTTATCAGCAACTACAACAACAAAACCCACAACAAAATTATGGAAATTTGCAATATAATCAACAATACAATTCACAAAATAATGTTTATAATAATTCATTACAAGCTCAAACTACAACAACAACAGCAGTAGAAGGTGATGCCTGGAATTGGGGTTGGGGTGATGAAGATAACTCGAATATTCAAAATAATCAACAAACTGGACAAATCCAACAACAACAACATTCACAAGATAATTTAACTGAAAGTTTTGCAAATGATGAAGCATGGAATTGGTCATTAGAAGATCAACAACAAAATACTAATGCAAAACTATTAAAAGATAATAGTAAATATGAAACTGATGTAATATTAGAAGATCGTAAAATTAATCCAGTTATTGATCAATTGAATGGTAAACGAAATAAATTAGATACACCACAATGGTCTATTGAATCACAAATGTCACAAGAATCATCTGATGATGTATTACAAACGTCAGAAAGTGATAAGAGTTATATGTTATCAAGAAGTTCAACCGTCAGTCATTCACCAATTGGTAAGTGTTATGTTTTTTCAAATATGTTATATCAGTAATTGTAATATAAGTTGATTATGTTATTATAATTATTATTATTTTTTAATGAAATTGCAGGTCAAGAATTACCATCATCAGAAGCTAATTTAGAAGCTTCAAATAAAAAAGATACACAACCAAACAATCATCAACAACAAATTGAAAATAAAGAAATTATTTCTAATACAAAATCTGAACCTACAATACAGGAATTAATACAATTAACACCATCAACAACACCTACAACATCTCAAACACCTCCAATAATTCCACCACCACCACAACAACAACAACAACAACAAATTAATGATGATTCAAAAACAAATCCATACAAACTTCCTAATTCAAATAAATCTATAAATAAATATCGTACAGCAAATATTCAACAATTTTCACTACCAGCACCTACTACTGCTACTACTACTACAACATCACATTTTCATAATAATCAATCGGTCAATTTAGAAACATTACCAGATAATTCAGAACAGCCTGATTCAATGCCACAATCAAGTAGTTTAGTTAGAAAATTAAGTACATCGAATAATTTAACACAACAACAACAATGGTTAGAAAATAATGAAGCACCAATAAATGATCGAAATCAATATTTAGAAACTGGACAATTATCAGATATTAATTCAAACAGTTATGGTCAAAATAGTGGTAATAGTGTTGGTAGTACAGGTGGACAAGATGATACTTTACCACCACCTGGTTTAAGACGTATGGTATTAGGACAAATGGAACAAAATGAAAATTATCAAAATGATGAACCATTACCGAATTTTAGTCGAATGGTACCTGGACAATTAGAAAATAGTCCAAATCAAAATAGCAATAATACACCATCGGATAATTCAAGGTAATTAAATGTGCATTTAATCAACTTTTTTCCTTTACAAAATTTTCGATTTTTAGACAACCGTTTACACCGATCGATCCGCCTGAAGGTCTACGACGTATGATACCTGGTGAATCTAGTTCACCTGAATCAGCAACACGTCAACAATTACAACAACAAATAGATCATCGACAAGAAACAAATGATGATGATGGTGATGATTCCGAAATAGAATTAAATGAGATTAATGCACATTTAGCTGAACAAAATCAACAACCCCAACTACTACAACACCAGCAACAGCAACAAGAACGTTCAGCAACAATTGGTGCAGATACACCACCGAATTTAAAAAATTTACCACAACAATCAACAACAACTGATCGTTCAGAAACGATAGGTGCTGATATAACATCAGATCATCAAGTAAAAGTACAAGATCAACGGAAAAAGAGCAATAAGAAACCATTACGTCGTGATTCAATAGAAGGGCATATTGAAGAGAAAGACTTGATAAATGCGGTAAAAAATTTGACTGTAAGTGATGATAGTAATGGTGATAAAAATGTAAGAGGAAGACGTTTAAGTCGACAAGAAAGTTCTGAAAGTGATCAAGAACGTAATGGTAAATCACGACGTTATAAAGACGATCGTAGTATGCGTAATGAACGTTATTCACCAGATCATTATCATCATCATGATCATAAATATGATCGTCGACGTTATAAAGAACGTCGTTATGATGATGATACTGATTATTATAGTGATAAAGAACGTCGACATAATAATAAAGATGATCGTGATTATGATCGTAAATATAATAGTTTACGTAAAGAGAAAGAACGTCGTAATGATAGTAATCGACGTGATGAACGTTACCGTGATTCTAGAAAGAATGATTATTATTATGGTGGTTATGATGATAATTATGGTAATGAATCAAGATCAAGAGCATCAAGTCATTCAGATTCAATGCATGATTCATATCATCGTGATCGTGATCGTGGACAAGATCGACGTGATCAACGTCATCGTCAACGTGAAAAAGACCGTCATCGGCGACATCGTGACGTTTTCAATCCTTATCAAGCTTTCGGTTATGATATTTATAGTCAATATTATCAACATTATCAATATTATGAAAATCTACGTAAAACTGATCCACAAGCTTATGCACAAATTTATCGTAAATATTATCAGGATGCTTCTAGAGAAACACCATCTTATGGTGGTGAAGAACGGGCATCTGTACATTCAGGACGTAGTTCAGCTAATGATGAATTAGCCAAAGATCGGTACGTTTTTTTTGTTTTTTGTTTTTTTATTGCACATAATTTCTATAAAATGGACGCTTTATAAATCATTACATAAACATCAAATTTTAATTAACAATCCATTTATTGTTTTGTTGAATAATTTAGAAGAACTTTTTCCTACAAATTTACACAAAAACAATTCGAGTTACTTTATTTTATAAATCCAAATTTTTACCTTCCTATTGTTTAGGTATACACGTCAGAGTTTTTATAGTCAAACAAGTTGGCCGCAATTGGGAGGTTACTACAGAGATACACAAAGTATAACAGGCCAATATGGTCTAGACAATTCTAGGTGAGATTTTATTTAAAAACAAAACGAATAATGGATATAAACAATCATAACATATTATTATGTAACCTCTCTCTCTCTCTCTCTCTTATATATATATATATATATATATATATATATATATTGTATATTAGTTTTAATGTTGAAGAGCTACAGATAAAATTGATGGAGAATCGATTGAATTTTTTTGTTGTAGTTTCTCTCTTTGTGGTATTCTTCCAATCTTTTAAATTTTAACTCATCTCATTGCTTGCTTGCATGCTTTATCATTAATCATTCATTTATTTATTATAATATCAGATATCTCTCGTTTCTTAATAATTATAATGAAATAATCAATGCTTATTGTGCTATGAAAATTTAGTTTCTTTAGATGGGATGTCTGATATAATTCGTGATAAAATTTATTATATTAATTCTTATTCATTTGTTTTTAGTTATAATCGTACATTCGATCAAACTGATAATTCATTAAATTATGATGAACAACAAATACAACGTATGACACCAATGAAATTTACAATTGGTCATATAAAAGGTTCAATATCATCTGGTAAATTTGTTAAAATATTACCAAATTATCCATTAGATGGTCAATCGGCAATTGTTGAATTATATAATTTGGAAACATTATTATATAATGATGAAGATTATCAAGAATTAAAACAATTTCCAGGACCGTTAATAAAAGGTGTAACACATAAAAAAACAATTATCGAATATTGTGAAAATAAAATAAAACAAGCCTACAATTTAGAAATTGTTGATCCAAATTCATATATTCTAATGTGGGAATTATTAATTCTATTAATAAGACAAAATGGCGTAAATATATAGCATTTTTTTATTGTAGTTAATCAATTAATTAATTTGTTTCGTTATTTAGATGGTTGTAGGTACAGATATTGCTGAATTGTTATTAAAAGATCGTGATTTATTACCAAGACCATCATCTGTTGTATCAAGTATTGGTAGTAATATTGATGAAATTAATAATCCAACTGATATAATGAATAATTTAAAAGAAGATGAAATAACAAATAAATTCCGTGAATATTTATTATATGGTTCATGCAAAGAAGCATTAGAATGGGCAATGAAATATGGTTTATGGGGACATGCATTATTTTTAGCTAGTAAATTAGATAAACGAACTTATGCTAATGTTTTAATGCGTTTTGCTAATGGTTTAACAATAAATGATCCATTACAAACTTTATATCAATTATTATCAGGCAAAATACCAGCTGCTGTTACCGTAATTTCTATTTATTTATTTTTGAATATTTAATTATTTGTTTTTTGTTTTTGTTTTTTTTAGTGTGTTGCTGATGAGAAATGGGGCGATTGGCGTCCACATTTAGCAATGATATTATCAAATTCAACACAACGTCCAGAATTAAATTGTAAATCAATAACAATATTAGGCGATACATTATTGAATCGTGGTAATTTATATGCTGCACAATTTTGTTATTTAATGGCTGAAGTTGGTTTTGGTAATTATGATAATCCAGAAACGAAATTAGTATTATTAGGTTTAAATCATCATGAGAAATTTTCGAAGAATTTTACTAAAAACGAAGCTATATATATGACTGAAATTTATGAATTTGCATGTAGTTTGAATGATGATAATTTCGCCTTAAATGAATTCCAAGTAATAATAATTATTAACAAATTTAGTTTCAATAATAATTTTTTTGTTTTAGCGTTATAAATATTTATTATCAACACGATTAGCTGATGTTGGTTTGTTAGAAAAATCTTTAGCATATTTAGAACGAATTTCTACATTTATTATCAAAAATCCAAATAATATTGATAAGAATTTATTGAATGATGTTATAAAATTAGCGGATCGTTTGAAATATTATGATCCGATAGGTTATGGTGTTGATGATGATTATGATGATGGTGCTATTGGTGGTTATGGTGCTAATTTAGATACAACTAGACCTGATAATTCATGGTTAAAAGATCTTAGAGAAGTACAGACTCAAGTAACGAAGAAAATAATTTTATTAGTTGTAATTCAAATGTTTCGTTTTATTTTTTTAGTTGAGAAATAGTTCGGATAATTTAAATGAGAATATTATCAATAATCAAATGTATGATCAGAATCAAGTATGGCAGCAACAAAATCAATATGATCAACAACAACAATGGACGGAACAACAAACTGAAACTACTCCTCTATTAGAACAAACAACTCAACAACAACCGCAACAAGATGGTATGATTAAAAAAAATTGAATTTAAAAATTAAATTTTTATATTAATTTTTAAAGGATATAATGCAATAAATCAATATCAAGATCAATCACAATATTGGTCGCAACAATGGTCAGATCAAACAAATAATTATGCACAAGAAACAGTCGATCAACAACAACAACAACAAAATTACTACAGTTCAATTGCTCAAAATGAGGTAAATTTCAATTAATTATTACTATTATTATTGATAAAATTGAAAATGTATCGTAATTTTTGCACTAAATTAGTTCAAATGCGCCACTTGATTTATTTGTTATTATTAATCAAGTAAGTTTCAAATTCAAATTGTTGAATCCAGTGGATTTTTCTTTTTTTTTCTCTATCTCAAAGGAAAGTATAATTAAATAAAGCATGTTTCTTTTATTGATTACGAAATTAACAATTATGAGGCTTTAATTCAATACAATAATTACAGTAAAACCTCCTCTAATGAACACCTCCTAAATCCGGACGCTTTCTAATTTCCCGAAAAATTCTTATTCCAAAAGGCAGAACCTCTCTTGAGCGGACACTTCGTTTCCCAGTACGTGTTCGCTCAAGAGAGATTCTACTTTGTACAGAATAATATCCAAACGTTGGTAGAGTTTCAATGATGATATTATGCGACTTGCGATTACTTTATAAATATGCTTTTATTATATACAGCTCAATTTATACCACTGGACTATGCTTGATCTTTCGTAATCTATATTTAAAAATTGAAATTGTATCTTATTATCTATGCTTATAAATGGAGATTATGTACACAAAAAAAACCCAATGATATAATCTTTACTTATGCTTATTGTTTTTTTAGTAGCTTTTGTTGCTTATGTTTTGTTAA
>JAZBGX010001919.1:0-10050 GCA_037414775.1 Zonitis immaculata
GAATTCTATACATATACATATATACATATATATAAAGAGAGGATGGCCCTTTTATTTATTATGCCTAAATATTACGCATGCTTCTTTTGATTTTCTTTGTTTGGCCAAAATCACCCAACAATTACCCTTTTAATACTATTATTATCACAAAAAATATACAGACTGTTATTGAATAGGTTTTTTTATTAAATATAACTGTTATTTTTCATATCAATAAATTCAGAATTTCCCATACATACCGAATATATAAAAATCTATATTGAGTTGTATTTAAAAAAAAAAATATATAGTAACTTCCGGAAAAACCGGAAGTGTTACAGCATATCTAATACAATCAATAAATATAGATTTGTCTCTATTATAATCCTAGTGAATTTCATTCAATTACAATAATCAATAATAAAGTTATTAGGTAGTACCATTTTTGTAACTCATCTATCTAATTGGGTTCCTCCATATAACTCGACTATTAATTGATGGATTTGGATGAAATTTTGTATAAACATTGAACTATACAAAAGACACCATTTACCGATATAAACAATAGTTTAACACTTCCGGTTTTCCCGGAAACAACAATAATTTTTATATTTCAAATATAACACTGTCAATTATTTTATATATTTGTGATCTACAAACAATTTTTATTCTAGTTATAATACTATTATCATTTAAAAGTTGATATAATAATAGAATACTGATCTATCGACAATTCATCCATTTTAACTCTTGTTTATAAACATAGATGGCTCTAGGAATTAATAGCGCACGAAAAAAAGACACTTGTTATTATTATTGTTTTATATTAGAAAATTTACCAAATTATCATCGTTATCAATTATACAATAATGATTAATAAACAGTATAAAAAGGCATATTATCCTGTTTGTTTTTATGCTCAGTAATTGATGCGCAATTAGTTTTAAGTGGTGTTAATTTATACTCCGGCTAATTTAACCTTGCAACTAAACTAAACAATAATAATATTCTCTTTATTGGTAAATATGATAAATTTCGTCGTTTATTAGAGCCACTAAAAAAAAATTGAATTACTTTAGGCCTTTAGGCAGTTTAGGGTAGAGGGATGATTGATTTATGGGTGTTTTATGGACGAATTACAAGAAAAGATAGTTAAATTCTTGGTATATTATATTATAGTAGTAGAGCTTTACCTGTTGTTGGTCCTTCGAGTGAAGATAACAACCAGATGGGGTGTTGTCCGTCCATATGGTTGTTGTTGTTGTTGTTGTTGTTGTTATGTAAAATAGATAGGGGGTTACTATGGAACTTGACAGGTTAGTTTATTGGTACCCTTCAACACCCCTCGAAAAAATCTTAAAATCTCAGTTGTTGGTTGCTCCTTTCTTCTTCTTCTTCTAGTATTTGTTGATTTGATGAGAATTTTTTTTTTTCGTACCAAAGGGGCTGAAGGAACCACATACAGTGTGTGAAAATTCCCTACAAGAATTAATAGTCATTTTTTTGTTGAATAAAAAAATAGTCTTGATTAATCCGACCTTGAGAAATATCTAAAAATATATATGTATAGTATTGTTGAATTAAATTTAAAGCAAACAATTTAGAACAGATGGAAATTTGAAAATTTTCCATTAAATTCCACTCAATTTCCATCATAATTATTATAATAGAATTTCAAAATTGCCGCTCTATTATTAGAAAAATCGTTGTCATAGAAACAAAACAATTGAATTTATCAATTTCCACTGTTAAATTTTCCAATTATTATTATTATTATTATTATTAGAAAATTCTATCAACGTCCGTCCATAATTCATAATAGAAAATTGATTTTTAGGTTATTAATGGCCGATTTTTGACAACTAGTCAATTAATCATAGTTTATCGTATGAATGTAGCGCGAATTTTAAATAGAAATTATATCGAATGATAAACACAAAATTGAAGCTTTATACATATACATAATAATATAGAAAGAGATAGATATATATATATATATATAGAGAAAACCAGTTTTTTTGGTTTAGGTCTTGATTTGGCCACTGTATTACCCGAACTGAAGTGGTCGTTGTTTTTTTTTGTTTTTTTTTATATTCTTTGTTCTTTCCATCAAACTCAATGCTCATAAATTCACGAATATACAGGCTGTTCTATTCAAGTGACACAAATATATAAAGTTTATTTGGAATTTTGGGGGATTGTCGAAAATAAGAAAAAATAAGAGCAACAATTAACGGTAAACTCGAAAATATACAAGGTGTCTCAATAAATTAGATTTTTACTAATAGCAAATTCAACTAAAACACCCTGTAGATATGTATATATATGTATACAACATCCACATAATAAATTATACGTTGTGGCTATCAACTTAACAATATAATACCTATATAGTTATAATAACAAAAGAATGAACTAGAGAAAGATGGCGATGTTGGATAAGGATAGCATACAAAAAAAACTGTTGTAGTTTTTTTTGTTTTCGTTTTAATTCCAATAAAATTGTAAATATAATGATTTTGATAAATCCGAACGTTCGATTGGTCGATTTTTATGTCATCTAATCTATGATTGGTCTATCGCTCAATTTTGTCTAACAATCGATTGTTATTGATGAAATTTCGATTATTCGGCTTCCTGTATAAAGAATTTTTCGATTAACAAAGAGCAAAAGTTGAACGTGACCCAACCTGTTAATATAAATATATAAGGTTGTTGTTGTTGGTAACGGATTTTAGAATTTCAAAAGTGCACCTGCAATTTCTAGAACGAAAAAAAAAAGGTCTCTCCTCTAAACTTCTAAACACAAATATATAGAACAGCCCCTTTTCTATTTTGATAACACAACAACACAAAACTACCTGTACAAGAATTTTTCTATATAAATCTTAGGAGTACCTAGTAGTAATAGTAATTGTAGCTTCGTTAGGCTCGCTTTCCACCAATTTTTTTTGTCTAAATTCCAATTATCACGTACATACTCGATTATTAATTGTTTATCATTATTTTCAAATAATATAGGAGTAATAAAAATTAATTATCCGAAAAATATATATCTATCTCTATCTGTGAGTAGTGATAATATAGAATTAGAGAGAGAGAGAGAGAGAGATGGTATAGAGGTGTAATAAAAATGAGGAGGTGGTGTGGAACCAACCGAGTGGAACCTTGAAAATGAGAGTCAAGGTGATATTCATAATTTAGATTCTAATCTTCTTTCAGGTATAGAACTCTTTTAATTCCTAAAAAAAAAAACACCAAAAATTAAAAAAAGACAAAACTATCTAATCATATAGTTTTAGACGAAGATGGAATAATAGAGGGTGGGTCTTATTTTTATTTTATAGACAATTTATACAAATTTATTGATAAACAGATAGAATAATTTTGTTGTTATTGTTACATAATAACAACAATAATAATAACAAAAGGTTTAATTAAATTCGGTTAACAACAAAAACAAAAAAAAAAAATAATAACAAAAGAGACGATCATTTGTATTGTTTAAATTTTAAATAAAGTTTTACGGTTCGATAAATCTACAACTTACAATAATAATAATAATAATAATAATAATAATAATAATAATAATAAATGATTTGAAGCAAATCTCTAATTTATTATTATTTTTTTTTAAATTATTATTATTCAAAAAAATAATTTTTACACAAAGATCGTTAAAAACAAATAATAATTTGTTAGAAAAGAAATAGAGCACAACAATAAATAATAATAATAATAATGGAGCATCCGCACTAGATACGTAACAATAATAGTTGCAATTTTACGTAAGATATAAGTGAAATTGAATTGAAAAAATATAATCAATATTTTCCATAGATTCCAAATATATAAAAATCAAACTATCGTTATATTTGAAATAATCGAATTATAGTCATTTCCGGATAAACCGGAAGTGTTATATTATTGTCAATATAACTAATTGATGTATTTCTAGTTTATGGATAATTGACGAAAATTTCATCAAAATCCATTAATAAATAACAAAGTTATCGAATGGAACCCAATTGGAGATTGAGTTACAATAATGGTACTACTCAATAAAATTCGTATTTATTTATCAATCGAGTTGAAATTTGGTACAATTATAATAGAGACAATTCTACATTAATTGATTGTATTAGCGACTTGGTGTCACTTCCGGTATTACCGGAAATAGCACCAAATCAATATATTAATGTACTAATAATTAGTATATTGCAATGATTTCTATATCTATAAATATGTATTGGAATTTTTCTTTATTATTATGGGATATTATCGAAATTTCCGGAAAAACCGGAAGTGCTACAATATTTCTGATTGTATCAATAGATGTAAATTTGTCTCTTTTATAATTTTTCTGAATTTCGTCCATTTATAATCATTAATAATAAAGTTATTAGGTAGTACCATTTTTGTAACTCATCTATCTATTTGGGTTCCTTCGAATAACTTTATTATTAATAGATGGATTTGATTGAAATTTTGTACACACATTTAATGATAGAAAAGACACTATTTACAAGTATTTACAATAATCTATCACTTCCGGTTTTCCCGGAAACAACAAAAAATTTAGAAATTAAAAAAAAATTATTATATCAACATTATTCCCAACTTCATAACTGTCGATAGTCATAGATGGCGTTCTAGAAAAATTGTTTTTTGTAGTATCCGCAGTTATAGCGTAATGTAAGAGCTATTATTTTGATTTTTGTTTATCGATGGCATTTCATAGAAAATTCGTTGAAATTCTATGAATTTTATCAAACAACATTTCTCTATAAATAAAATGAGTATTATTTATTATTATTATTATTATTATTATTATTTTGTCAACCAATATTATCACGATAACGTTTTATAATATTTGCAAAGTGTTATAATAATATATTTGTTATATTTACTTAGTTTTATTTAAATATTAGATATACCTATATAGTAGAGATAAAAAAAATCTTTTTTCCACTTCTCCTAGATTTATTCAATACTTTTTTCTTAATTTCCATTATGAAATATACAGAGTGTAGATAATTTGAACGAAAAAAGCGTCATTTAGTTAGTCTAATATCAAAATTAGTCACTAGATGCAAATTGAATGGTTACCATAGTGACGTATGGCTCAGTTAGCTCCGCCCATGCTCTCCTAACCACGAATATTCTATAGTTGTAGAAAATTATTTATAATTATTATTGTGGATCGTAACGATCTATATTCAACCTATGAATATAGAAAATTGTTTAAAATAATAATAATAATAATAATAATAATAAATAAAAATCAAAGTCAATTTCTAGTAACAAGCGCTTTCTCTCCAATTAAATATGCAATAATAAAGAGATAGTGTCGACATTAATTTGTAGATTGTTGTAGATTAGTTTTAACAATAATTTAACAACAAATAATAACAATAATAATAATAATGATAAAGTATCGCTACTACTGTTTGAATATATTTTATTGTTAACAAATAGGAGTAGTTATATATATTTTTTTTCCATCCGACTTGTTAATAAAACAAAACACTAATAATAATAATAATAATTGATAATTTTTATTTCCGATCCAATCGAATCGTATTGGAAAACTGGCAACATTCATTTCATTGTATTATCGTCATAACTGTCAAATAAAGTAAATGCAATTTTTTCGGATGACCCGTTATCTTTAATGATGTATTGTTGATTTTTGTTTTGTTTTCTATTTTTTTGTTTTGATAATAATAATAATTATTATTATATAAAAACAAGGTGAAATTTTGAGTAATTTAAAATTAATGGTTGGAAAAGATTAATTGTTTGTTATTGTTTTGTTTTCGTTTAAATGTAAGAATAATTTTTTTTATAAATACGTACAATTCCGTAACGATGCGATCTGTCAAAAAAAAAATCGCATCGATTCATTGTTGTCTAATTTTAAAACGTTATTGATTTCGGAAATTGTTCCAATTTCCATTCGATCCAATCTGAATCCAATACGATATGATACGATAAGCAATGGGACATACGGTATATTCTAAAAAAATAATTCAACTCTATTTTATATGAAATGACGTGTTTTTCGGTATAGCTCGACTTGTGGGACACTTGGTATATTTTAGGATTTTTTCAATATTGCTACAATCTCGAGATTTTGTTTCAATTTTCATTCGATCCAATTTGCATCCAATTCGATAATACAATCGACAATTAATCCTTTAATTTATAAACGATCGATTTGTATTATTAAATAGCTATCCGATTCGATGTCAAATAATTTAACTTATTTGATCGAATTGGAGTATCTAAATTGGCGGTCTGACTGGACACCTATTCAGTGAGACGTACGGTATATTCTAGGTTTTTGTCAATTTTGATTCATATATCACGATACAATCTAATTGAATAATTTGGTTATGTATAGCGACTAGTGATCCAATCGAGCACCTAGTTAGTGGGACGCACGGTATATTCTAGGATTTTTTTATTTTTGACTGATACAAAAAATGGCGATTCAATTGAATACGAAATCAGTTGATTGATGCCACAATACAATCCATCCAATGTATCTACACTAGAAATCGTTCAGATCTGATATCAACAAAAACGATCGGATATGAATACATTAATATTAAATTGTATCGAATTGGGAAATATCAATCAATAAGTTGGATACACGGTATATTTTAGGATGTTAGGATGCAATCCAATTACATAATCTGATTATTCTATAGAAATCGTTCAGATCTAATTAAATCTATACTGGTATTAGATCGGATATGAATGAAATCCTAGTGAATCGAATTGGAGAATCGCAAAATGGCCAACAAATTGAATAAAGCAAACTGTGAGACATACGGTATATCATCGATTCAAACTACAATATTGACACATAGTAGACAATTTAGGATAAAATGGCGCTGGATGACTCAACTAATGAGACACACGGTATATTCGAGGATTTCTGGATTGAATCAAACAAAACTTTTATTTCTTTCTATTATTATTTTCTCTTCAAATAAACGGTTTTTTTTTTTTGACTGATACAAAAAGCAATAATTTGAAAATCTACGTACAGATACTGTACTTTAATAATAATAATTAGTAATAAAATCGTTAATTATATCACACAATTAGCAAGAAAACTAATCACTACGTCTTCTCTCATAGCATCTATAGAATTTATAAAATAAAATTTTGGAAAAAAAACTGTTAATATTTCTTTTGTTTCTCCAAATCTTTCAATATTAATAATAATAATATAAAATATCTTAAAATCTAAAATATTGTAGCCTCTTCAATATAATTATTAATTCGACAGAGAAAGACATAATTATTACATTAAAATTTGTACAACAAGACAACATGTCCTGCATTATTATTATTATTGATAATTTTCTTTTCACACACACACACACACACACAAAAACACCACTACAAACTAAAAAATTATCACAACAAACAGAGATTAATTCACAAAAAAAAAAAAGACAAAAGACAATCATCAAGCCATTTCCAAATTTGAAATGACACTTGACCTGATTATTACAAAATATCGATATACATATATATATAGTTTTTAAGTACACAGGTACAATTGAAAAATCAATACGTTAAAATTATTATTAAATTAAACAATCGAACATATTATTTATACGTATATATCACGATGACAAAAATCACACCGATTTCTTCCGGTAATTAGACCAAACAAAGAAACAATCATAATTAATATTTAATTAATTAAAAAATACTGATCAAACTCTAAATATTATTATAATATGAATGAAAAAAAAAAAAATTATGGAAAAATTAACTAATAACTAACATCACGCTGCGCTTTTTTTCACTTGATTATTTGTTGATTCTTATAAAAATAGAAAACTTACATTATTATTAATAATAATAATAATTAAACAATCAGTCTCTCGATTTTCTTTTGTTACATCCAGGTATATATATATATATATTTGATATATAAATTATGATTTTTTCAAATTGATCGGCATAATACGATAGAGTTTCTTTTTGGTTAATTCAAATTCATTACTTATAACTACAGTACCGCCTCGGGTTATTTTCCTAAAAACAAATGAATTAATAAAACTGTTTTGTTTTTTTTAAACGGTGTTACTTACTTGAGAAATTGCGGTAAGAACGTCCAGCCGGCATTGGCTTGTTTGAACGTTAAATAAATTTCGAAAGTCGACGGTGTTGTTTGATCAATTTTCAAATAACTTAAACGTCGACAATCCTCTTCACCTTCATATAATAAATATAAACCACAACCATTGATACCGTACAATTCATTTTCCGATAATTTCAATATATTTTCGGCAATTTTTTGTAATAAACCACAAGGTAATAATACTTCACCGCACGATAAATGTGTACGTTTTGCTTTACGTATCTCCTCTTCTAAACGTTTCGATAGAAATAATACAGGTGAACTATATAACGACTCATCTTCAATATTATAAATCGGATCTAGATACCATTCTATTATAAACAGAAACAAAATATTTTAAAGAAAAAATTCTAGAAAATTCTCGATTTAAAAACTTACTGTTAGTTTTCTGATATTCGACATGATGATGATTGACCGGAAGTACTTCCATTATCAATTAAAACACTCTATATCACAATAAATTAAGAACAAAAATAAAATAACCGGAAATGGTCGCCTTTCTTTTGTTTTTTTTTTCTTTTCTTCTTTATTAAGGAAAGCTCGACACCTTCTCTCTATGACAACACTAAACTTACTGATGGTTGCAAACAAAGCACATCTGATTTATATAGAATTCCCCCCTACTAGCCTAGCGGAAATGGACGATTGGGAATCGTGACGGCACGTAGACCAACACGAGCGATGTTTCTTTGTTTCCAATGGATCCCAAGTTTTTCTTTTTCTTATTTTCTAATTATTATAATAATTTAGTTATTATTATTATTATTATTATTTTTATTATCAATAAATTTGATAAGGGTTGTTTTGTTTTTGTTTAGTTTAATTTAGTTGGGTTGGTTGGGGGTGGTTTCTTTTATTGTCGAATAGGGATGATGTAATTCTCGAATATCGTTTCATTATTATTTATGTAAATAATTTTTCGTTGTTAATTTCAGCATACAAAAGTCAATAATAAATGTTTTATTATTTTTTTTTTTCTGTGGACCGCCGCTGCACCCCCGGAAAATTGATAAGAAACGGTTATCTTTCATTGTCAGTAAATTTTAGACTATTTTTTTTCTTAACGTTGTTGTTATTGTGATAATTAGAGTGTTAGTCATTGTTTTATCATCGTTTTTAAATTCAAGGTTGGAGGTATTTCTAGCCAATCCGTCTCCAATTAACAACAAATCGTAATGAAAATTGTGTATTATATAAATTTTCTTAATAGTGAAAATTTTCCTATATTATTATTATTATTATTATTAGATAGAGGAAAATTTCCGTATTCTTATACATATAATTGTTATTATTGGGGGGGTGTTAATTGCTTATAATTTTTGTTAATAATAATCTGATGCAATAATTTGTCAAGGTTGTATTATCATCGGTGATAAAGAAATATTGTGGAATCTTATAAATTATAAATGATAGAAAATCTGATGTAATTCCACTAAATAATGGAAATTGTATATATACAGGATGACCCACTAAACGCTATCCTGGTCTTGTAACTCTGGTTCTAGTGGGAGCAATAAAAAAAGGGACTCGACGATCACAACTGTGTTATTGTGAGAACATTTTGACGTTAAAACGATTCTCCAAACTTTAGATCTTCGAGTGCCATTTTTCTCCTCTCTCCACTAGAACCAGAGCTCTTACAAGACCAGGAAATTCTTCGGTGGACCATCCTGTATATTTTATTTAATGTAATTATTTATTTATTTTATTCAATTTTCTCGGTTCAAGGTTTATGGATTGTTGCCAAAAATTATTATTATTATTATTAACAATAAAATCATCAAATTTGCCATTAATACATATAAATATTTATCAGTTTTTCTATATTTTTTTTTTGTTTACTGGTTAAAAAAATTGCGTTAATTTGGTGTTTGAAGTAAAAAAAAAAACAATTGACATTG
>JAZBGX010001920.1:0-15474 GCA_037414775.1 Zonitis immaculata
TTCTCCAACTCGAAATTTTCTGCGGTCCCTTGCCTTTTGTATACTATTTACATGTGTTTTATTTTCTCCAACTCGAAAATCTCTCTAATTCGAAAAAAGTTTGAGAAACAAAGCATACAGGGACTCCTCTAACTCGAAATTATAGTCGCAAATGTTTAGAATGGAGGAAACATTTTTGAACCAAGGTCGAAATGTTTCGTTTTTCGTCGACAATAGTACCGCACATCCTCAAATTCAACACAAATTGAAGGCGATTAAATTATATTTTTTCCCAATAAATGCGACATCTAAATTACAATCTCTAGATCGAGGGATAATCAAACGTTTCAAGTGCCATTTCAAACGTAGAATCTTGACTTAAGTTGTTGAGAGCTATGAGCTTCCCAATACAATACTTAAAATCGATCTCCTCGATTGTATACAAACTGTGTCTGCAGTAGGGGTTAATATATGATGTTACTCAAAAAACAATTTAGAACTGTTTAGCCAAGGCCGGCTTTGGCAAACACAGCTAGTACAACGAGGAGAACGAGATACCATTGACTGAACTGAGAGAACGACTAAGTGAAACAAATCAACATCTCCAAATACTTTTACATGCACATTCGAAAAATTTGTGGAAATCCATAGTCTGCAGTATGTGAGCTTTGATAAATTTCTGATCATGGATGATGATCTTCTAACTAGCGAATGCCCTACTGATCAAGATATAGAAAGTATCAATACCCCATCTACTTCAGAAGAAAAAAGTGATGGCAATGACGTTGAAGAGTCACTACTGCTGAAGCCTTCTCATGCATAAGTCAGAAATGCATTTGAAATTTCGCAATGGAGGAAAACCCAACTGATACGATTTACAATTCATCAAATAGAATAGAGCGATTTTATGAAACCAATTGTTGCAACACAACTATGCATCAAAATCTGATTACAGATTATATGTTTTGATAAGTAATGCTTCAATAAATTATTAACATTTCTTTAACCCAAAGTTTCTCTAACTCGAACAAATATTTGATCCCCTTCATGATTCGACTTAGAGAAGTTCGACTGTATATTGAATTGTTTGCAGCAAGTACTGTAATATCAAATTTCATTATTTGATCTTCAAAGAGCTTCAGGTAGTCGTGGTTCCTTTAGTAGTCATTTCACTACCCATAATTATGGCAACTTTTCTTGCTATTTTCAAGTCTACAATACACTAGTGTAACAGCTGCCACGTGATTTTTGGACAGCCTGTATTACGATAGGTGATCTAAATCTAAATGGTTGAGTATATAATTTTTGAAATGTTCTCGGAATGTAAGACGTTCTTTTTCATATTAGCGAATCTTGACAAACGCTACAGTTTTTTAATTGAATGTACATTCGTTGTACGATAAATTTAGAGACGCAGAAATTAAGAACAGGAAAAAAAACAAATCATCTATCATGTTTGTTGAAGAAAAAAATTAGAATGTATAAAAATGAGACTTCCGCAATTATTTTGTAAAAGTATTTTTCAATAAAATGCGACAGGCTGTTAGATGATTATTATTATTATTATTATATGAATATTTGTTTTGGCAAATAAAAAGAATTAGATCATTGTTCTATTTAATAAAATAAAATTGAAAATATGACGATATTAATAAATAAACAAACTATTAAAAATTTCCACTTACCTCATAGCTAGTGGCTAATATTGCCAATGTAGGATTTCTATATAATTGTGATGCTTGTAATAATGCTTTTGGTGGATCGGTACTATTATGACAACGTATTAATGTTTGTAATAATGTTGCTTTCAAATTCGATATATCAATTTCGAATATATCGGAATTAGTTGATGTAACACCATCACTTGATAATGACGAATTTGATTTATCATCATTATGATTAATATCTCCATCATGATCAATTTCTAAACTTTTACATAAACCAATTTTCGATAAATAATAATTATTCGAATCACTTTCTTGTATTAAAATATTCTCATCATCAATACGTATATCATTTAATACACTATGGATTAAATGTTCAATGAATGTTGGATTTTTAAAGAATTGTATCAATATTTTCACTTGTTCCAATGGATAATTATAAATTTGTATAAATATGAAGAATGGTAACCATAGATTGAGACTTGCTAGATTTTTCAAAAACATTTCCGGTAAATTTAGATCGTTCAATTGACAATATTGCACGATACTTTCATAAATTTGCAATGCCTCAATAAAATTGCTATTACTATCAACATTATTCAAATCGATACGTTTAATTAGGTTTTCTTCAACTACATTCAATAAATTATAATGATCTTCGTTCGTATTCCTCAATAACATATCGATAACAAGTTTCGATTCACGTCCAGATTGCAATAGAATCCGCCCAATTTGTACATTAACACGTAATTTCAACGAATCAATTTTCAACATTTCCAAAAATCCAACACAACTACTTACAATTTCATTCGATTCGAAATTACGAATCGCCAATTTAATTATTTTCGTTTCAATCAATTTCAAATCGATCGTCTCATTTCCCAATAATAATTGTGCCGCTTTACTTGGTCGACAATATTTCAAATAAAATTTATAATTAATTGTTTTCGAATAACCGTAATTTTTCGATAATATTTCATCAGAAAATTTCGGTATTTCTCGATTATTACAACGAAATCCAAACAACAATCCACTATCAATAATCAAATGTTTATCAATTAAATTATAAATTGTTAAATTATTCGATTTTAATGAATTATTGATTGCTCTAGTCGAAATTATTTGGAAAATTTTCAATTTTTGTAAATTGTCGATTTTTAATTCAACCTTACCAACAATTAAATTCGATTGATTTCGAATCAATTCGAAAATATTCGAATTTTCCGTTAAATTTATGAAAAGTATGAAGATAATCGGATTTGCTGCGAAATAATCGTTTGGTGCCTGATTCGACAATATTTCAGCGACATAAAATATATTTTTACGTAGATTCGATTCATTGAAATTCCGCGCTAAATTGCGACAATCACGTATAAGATTCAAATGTTTCGATTTACTCGGTGTTATCGGATAATCTTTCAATAACCAATTCAACACAATAAACAATTCGTGTTCGAGACAATGGTTAATAAGGAGTTTCATAAAGTCATTTACACTAATTGTCGCTGATTGTTGACTTAAAATATCGTGAATGCGAGTCAAATTGGACGAATTAACGAATCTTTTTAGCATTACTGGTAGATTTTTCTTATCATTCTCACAAAATACACCATATTTACTGAATTCGTTCAAAATTAGATCGACATTTTCTTGTGTTACATTCAATTCACTAATTGAATCCAACAATTCGATAGTGATTGGAAAACGTTTGAATTGTTCATGTAGGTTACTATCACCGGATTTATCTTGTTTCTTTGTATAACGGATATTAATCCAATTTTGTAATGCTGTAATATCATTGCGTTTCAATAAATTTCTACAAAAATGTTCAGGCATTAGAAACGGAGTCAAACGGGTATCTGCAATAATTGATTGATTAAAAAAATAATTTCCACATGATTTCTATCGACTACCATCAGTTTTTAAGAATAAAGTCGTTGCAATTTCTGATTTCCAATAATCATCTTGTCGGTCCAACGATTCAATTGTATAATTTTTCAAGTGACTATTTTCAATTCCATCATAATGGCGCAAGATAATTTTCAAGAAATCCCATAACTGTTGATATTTATCGTCTAATTTGCCCGTTTTTATTAAATGATTCCCAATATATTCACGTAATTCTTGATTGGTGGTTTTACAAAAAATTTGACGTAATTCCTCATTTGGATCTAGACCTGTATTTTTTAAAACATGTACTACTTTAAAAATCTGTTTACGTTCTAATAATTCATTCGTCCATTGTTTTATCTAAAATTTAATTGAATTCAATTAACATTAAGGTTTAATTGTTTCTAAATAGAAACAAACTTCATTTAGAAACCAAATTTTGGTATTTTCAAGACTTTGATTGAAACGTAACGATAAGAATTGTAATGCTAGATTAACATGTGTTCCTTTAGCTGCTGCTTCTCTACAAACTTCACGATCGCCTAAATTACCCCAACCATTCCATACATTCAAATTGTCTTTGCTTATATCAGGGGGTGGTCTTGGTCTACCCTAAATTCCAACAATTACGTACAAATATTGAGGTGTTAATTGAAAACTACTTACTCTAAAAAGTGAACTATGACCAAGTAACATTTTCGGACTAAACATCAAATGATTAAAACTACGGTGGAAAAATGATGAAAATCATTAAACATTATTGCGGAAATTTACCAAATCAAAACACACATGATAATGACATTAGATGCGTTTTTGTTTTGATCGAATACCACTTATAGCTAATGATATACAAACAATCTCACTTTAGATAAAGAAATGGACATTATTAATATTAATTTATACCAAAAGTATTTTACATTATTTCATAGTATTTAATTTAAATATTTCGCGATTCTTTCACATTTGATAAGATCAATTTTATAACATTTTTTATTTATTAATTGTATTTCATAGACTCTACAAAGGTTTCGCTGTCGAAAAATTGACATATGTCAAAATTATTTTTTTTGAGGTTATCTCTTGAATATTGTGATTTTTCAGTGATATTGTCGATAAAAGTTGGAAATTATGGATGAATTTTGTAGAAAACTTCCAAAAATTGTAAGTTTAATTCATCAATTTCCTAATTATTATCATTTAATAAAGTTCAATGTTATGAGATTCTAGGAATTGCACGCTCATTTGAATGGCTCATTAAGTACGGAAACATTGGAAAGTTTGGGTTGTTTAAATAAAAATATTGACGAATATCAAAGTCTAACAAAATTATTTACACGTACTGATAAAACGTTACAAGAATGCTTTTCATTATTTGATGTAGCAAAACGAGCAACATCAAATCCACAGTCTGTTTATTTAGCGACAAGAAATGTGATTAAAGATTTCAATAACGATAACGTAATTTATTTGGAATTACGAACAACGCCACGACAAGAAGTGAATATGACAAAATTCGATTATATCGAATCGGTAATTAGAGGAATTTTAGATGAGAATAATAAGAAAATTCTAGTGAAACTTTTATTATCAATTGATCGTAGCCATGATTTAGATACATCACAACAATCACTTGATATTATAATAAAAATGAAAAATAAATATCCTGATATTATAAAAGGTGTCGATTTTTGTGGTAATCCGATAATTGGCGATTTTAATCCAGATTTATTTCAAAGAGCTCGTTATAATAATTTGAAAACATCTTTACATTGTGGCGAAATTAAAAATGATGGAGAAATTATGGAAATGTTGAATTTTCGACCAGACCGTATCGGTCATGGTACTTGTATACATCCGAATTATGGTGGTAGTCAAGAAATTTGGGAATTATATCAAAAATATCCGATTCCAACAGGCAATTATTCTAATAATAATAATAATAAGAATATTGGATGATAGTAATAATTTTTAGAGTGTTGTTTGACGTCGAACGTTATTTGTGGGACATCAGTAAGTTATAAAAACCATCATATATGCGAATGGATGAAAAATTCCTTACCGTTCACAATTGGGGTGAGTTTGAAGTTTGATGCACGTTGTACTTGATAATAATAGCCGGTATTTATTGTTGAAATGATTGTTCTAGACTGACGATAAAGGAGTATTTTGTACTGATTTATCAAACGAATATTTACAATGTGCTGATAATTTCAATTTGAATAGGAATGAACTGTTGAAAATATCATACAATTCTATCGATTATAGTTTCGCTTCTGAACAAGAAAAATCGGAATTGTATGGAATTTTAGATAAATGGAAATTAGAAAACTCTATAATCTAACAAAACATTTATACGATATAATAATTAATAAAAAATAATAATATTAATATACAATAAATAAAACAATACTTGATAGAAATACTAAAATTTACATAAAAATTACGTTAAAATTAATTTTAATGGTAAATACAACAATATTAATCACAGATATTCTTTTAAAATATTAAATAAATTATACACAATTTTATCATCTAAACACATTAAAGAACATTATACATCTATACCCGTTCTTGATTGATTGGTTCGAATTTGGTATAATTAGACAAAAGAAAGAAATTTGAATTAAGATTGGGTTTTGTTACATTAGAGATGACAAAAAAAAAAAACTAGTCGATCTAGAGATATAGAGAACAATTCACATATAAGCACATAAATCTACAAGGCCCATTTCATACATATTGGTAAATTTTTGCCCTTCAACAAACTAAAAATGAGCATTCTCTTTGTTCTAGTATCTACATATATAACATATATAATGGCGGTAGATATTGCTATTGATGTAAATTCTTAATTTTAATAAATAGTGTTTTTCTTTTTCTCTTCATTATTATTACAAAAATTCAACAATGTCTTTGAATAAATATTCTTTAAGGCAAAAGTATAATAACAGGTACTAAAAAATTTCTTTTTTGTTTTGTTTCGGGTATTTCAACAATTTCTACGAGGTATTCATCATTTCAAATTTAAACAAATTTCCAAATTACTTGTTTGTTTAAAATTGAAATTTGCCTCGATCAATCTATAAAAATAATAATAAATGAATTATTAAAGCCTCATTATGACAGTTATTATATAAACATAAATAGAATATAAAAACAAAATTCAACAACAAACAATATTCGTAATAAATGCAATCGATTGGTCTTGAAAGTTTTTTCTGTATTTCTCTTTTTACTTTCGTAATAACACCTATATATATATATATATTTTTTTTTTGTTGATTTTTTTATCGTATCTACATAAATTACTAATTATCTAAAATGCGAAAGACTCAGGTTGGTTTATTATTATCATTAATAATAATAATAATAGCACATCGCACATTTATATTACAGAAACAACTGAAACAATCTAATCGTGGCATTCAATTGTTCTATACCTCCAAATAATGGAAATTGCAATAATTTGAATTGTTATCATTTCTGAACGTATATCGTTGAATTAAATTAAATAATTCGTTAATTATGCATGTTAATAAGTCAATTGGACGAAATAAAAGTTGCACTTTTGAAATGAAAATAAACAAACTAACAATAAACACTAACAACAAACATAGATTTGATTGTCTAATTTTTGTGTTGGTTTGTTTGTATGTACGTATGTACGATTATTTCCATTAATTATTATTATTTTAAGAATTATACCCAGTTGTGTTGTGCCGTCGTTTTTTGAATACTAAAGCAAAAATACTTCTCAATCGCCACCATTTACTATGCTTATGTAATTTCCTTGTATTAGTTGGTAAACCCAATTTCTGTCGTTCTTTATTCCGTATCTCTCTAACTAATGTATGGAATGCATCATCAACAAATGTACGTAATGCAGCTGATGTTTCATAAAATGGACATGCAAATTGTCTAGCTAATGTACGTCCTTCTTCTGTTGTTACTTTACGTTGCATTTGTAAATCAAATTTATTACCAACTAATACTAATGGTATATCTTCGGATGCACGTACTTTTTGTATTAATTTACGATATTCTAATGCTTCTTGGAAACTATGACGATCTGTTACACTATAACATATTAAAAAACCTTCACCACAACGCATATATTGATCACGCATCGCTGTAAATTCAACTTGACCAGCTGTATCCAATATATCGAGCAATGCCGCCTCACCATCAATCACCGCTTGTTTCTGATAAGAATCCTCTGTAATTCATAAAAAAACAAAATTCTATATTTATTCAGTACACTTTGAAATTTATTCTGGATCATTTTTTCACTAGTTACTCATAACACTCTTAATTTAACATGAATTTCAATTTGATAAATAAATTAGAAAAGAAACCTACCAATAGTTGGGTCGTGATAATCCAAAAAACTATGATTGACAAATTGAAGAGTTACAGCTGAAATTTCCGATATAAATAAACAATAAATTCCGATTGATTCATAATATAATTGATTATTAAAACTTGCCTGATTTACCAACACCCCCATCACCTAAGACAACAATTTTGTATACCCTTAAACCACCACTAGTTTTATCTTGTGTATTACTAGCACCAGCAATTGGACGATCGATATCAATTTCTGGATTTTTACCACTACCAGAACGATTTGATACTTGTCTAGATAATTTACCCTTTTTCTTATTACTAGCTTCACCAGCCATATTGAGTGTGTGTGTATGTATGTATTTATATAGTAGAAATTAATTTATTATAAAAATAAATTCGAATTGATTCAACTGAATAATAAACATTTATTATTATTCGTTTATTAAATTTTCCATTTATTCGATTCAATTCAATTAAAATAATTCATAATTATTTAAAACAAAAGCAAAAAAATGATCACAATTTTTTTTCTTCGTAAAATTACTTCACTCAAGCTTGACATTTCATTTGTGACATTTTGTTGATTGTCACTGCGCATGTGCAACCGTTTTAAATATAATATCTCAAGCGTCCATACACTGCAAATCTTGTCGTAAAAATATGCTCGCGTAAAGAGACCATATTGATATCAGAAAAGTCGAGTGCAGGAATTGACTTCTGAAACGAATTTTTTATACTATTGTTACTATTTTGCATCCCCTAGTACCTTTTTTCTAAGAAAAAATAAACCATTAAAATTAGGGAATTTTATACGAGTTGGTATTAGAAATAAAACAATTGAAAGTTCTGTCTGGCCGATTTTCAACTTTTTATTCTCATACGTCAAGTTGATTTTCATTTTTTTGAATCTCCATTGCTTGGGTGATTATCTAGTGGAAATGTGTGACATTAAAATCTATCAAAAAGTGACGTTTCAGCTGTAAAACTAGTGTACCAACTTAAAAAAAAATCCCCGATATTTTTACCCTAAAAAGTAATGAAAGAATAGATATTTTTCCACTATCTTTTTGCTGTCAAAATACGTCTATTTCCAACGCAAAATAGGAAAAATGATTTTCATTATTTATTATTATAGAGAGTCGTAATTGGGGCATTTAGCAAACGTTTTGAGCTTTTTAATTTATTTCTGAAATTATAAACATGTCGAGCTTGTTTCGCATACAGTGGTTATGTCACTTCGGGAATAATTGAAAAGTAATTTATATTTATGGCTCATCTGTTTATTTTGAGTATAAAAATGATAAATTCAAATTTTTTAATGTGTGGTACTCTTTATATTCGACAGAAGTAAAATTGATACAAACACCACTTAGATGTTTATTGGGTTGCCTATGCAATAAGGTGTTTTGTAATGGGGAAGCTCAAATTGAATAGAAAAGCTCAATTTTTCTAAATAATTTATAACGCCCTTGTAAATGCTCAATATTTGAGTTTTTTTCATAATTTATAATTGATTGGTGTTTTTTTTTTCGCAGAATGGAGAACAGCAAAATCCTAATAATACTTTTTATATATTGAGGGAAATTGTAATTTGCATGAGAATACTCTACGATTTAAATAGAATAAGTTCAAAATTGCTCATTATCCTGCTATTCTGTTTTGTGAATCAAATCGTATTATTTTTCTTTAGCTATTCAAAAGCCTAACAAACGGACAATTTTTCCAGTGAATTGTTCACGCAATTGCTTCCAAATTACTATGCAAAAAATAATTATCCGAAATCCTCATTAATTATTATTCAAAAAAAAAAAACACAAAAAACTGATAACGTTTTGCTCTTTATTTTGCAATTTTCAAATTCAATTTCCAACTTTCGGACAATAAAGTTACCCTATACTGTTTATATACTCTCATTTACTGGCATTTGACGATAAGATATAGAATTGAATAGAGTTGTTAGAAACTTGAAAGTTGGTTGTTTTGTTCGATAAAATAAAGCTTTATAGTTATAATGGGTGAAGAATAACCGAAACCTCCTTTACAAATAGTTATCGAGTGGAAAAAAATCTTAACAATATAGATATAGTAAAGTTTGAAGGAAGTTGTTGTGGTAACAAAGACAATAATTGTACCATTTTCTTTATCTCTCTCTCTCTCTCTCTCTGTCTTTCTTTCGATGTTGACTCGTCGTTTCCGATGCTATTAAATATAAACGACGCTGTCGGTGGGAAAATAGCGCGTCGTTGTCCAGTCGTGTGCGCGACGTGCTTCCAGATAGACACGAGCAAAACTTTCGTATAAATCCATCAAGAAAGAAGAGAAAAAAGAACACGCAAAGAAAATGTAACTATATAAATCAAAAACAAAAATGACTGATAATAATAAAGAAAAACAATTGGAACAAAATACAGAATTATCAATAAAATTTGATAATAAAATTCGTTTAATCTGTTGTATTATCTTAATATTATTAACCGAAATTTGTTTAGCCAATTATTATTATAATTTAATTGATAATAAATTAGAAGAGAATTATTTGAAAAAGAACCAATTCCATCAATATATGATCGATGAATTCCAATATGACGATATTGTTCGTTTGATTAAAAATTCTCTGATCGAACAACGACAACGTTTTAAACGGAATGTCGATTTGAATTTATTGAGAGATGAACCGTTTGTTGAATTTTTCAATTCCGAAAAACGGGAAGATGAATCAACTGATAATCAAAATAATGATAATAAAGGTACAGCACCTGGTGGTGATTCTTGGGTATGGTTGACTAGTTCCAGTCGGATTCCGGTAAGTTAAGTCATAACAAATGTTATTTATTTATTTATATAGTCGCGACAACGTCATTGCGTTTATATAAACCAACTGTTGTTAACCTAAATTATAATTTATTGATAAAATTACTTCCGATATACCGCATCTATCATTCCGATGGATTATTTTGTTGTATGTATCTCAAGTGTTGCTATTATTTTGAAGATTCTCTTTTGATAACATCTCTTTTCAAATATTTATAGTGTAATCTTTAGAAATGACAAGTTGCACATTATATAACCGTTGAACGATATTTTTCAATTTTAGATAGACGCCCTTGATAAGGAATTTATCACGCATATATGTTGTTGTTCTTTGATAACCCGAAAGTCTTTGAAATTTAAATGAACTCGAAAAATATTTTCAATCAATTATATTATTTAAAATTCACTTTTATCAAATAATAATTAAATAATTATTTTATTTCTTTGAAATTGCGGCACTATAATAGCAACGTGCTTACAATGAAATTTATAGAATTACAAAATAAAACGAACAAAGTATTACAATGCAACCGGATTTTAACGGTTTGCATAGAGGGAAGCGTTTCAATCGGCAACCGCACAAATAGAAGTAATTTCTAGTTTGTCACGTTGAAATAGAATTGTAGAAATAAAAATCTTACAAATCTAAAGATGTTGTGATATGTTGATTGTCATTTTTTCCCCTCTACTATCAAAATTTGAAATTATAAAATCGAAACTTTATAAATATGATCTTAAAGTTTTTGTATATATTTAAACTTTCTTAACTTGTGTTGAAGATTGACGTGAGTATAAAGAAGTCCATAATAACTTATTAAACTGAAAGCTTGTCGAATAAGTTGATGGTAAAATGTATGACTTTTTTGTCGAGCTTATATACTCCAAACTTATTCTTAATGTCCAAACAGTTTGTCTTGCCATCCACTTGGAATATTTTATTATTAATAATTTCATTGTGGAGTATTTAAAATAATAAATCAAATTCAAGTTAGACAGTTTGAGGTGCCAGGAGGACAAATTCTACAACAATAGTCCATTAAATCGAGGGTTTACACCTGAAAGACAAATAAATCTACAGAATATAATTCCAGATACAGCAAATATTTGTTAATTATTGACGTATGGTTTGCTATTGAAAATATCTTGCCTAATATACAGGCGATTGCAATAAATTAAATTCAGATCAACTTTTGTGATTCGAAAATTACAATTTTTTTGCTTATAGAAGAATTGGAGCAACAAAAAAAAAGCAGTCATAAAAAACTGAATTTGGGAAAAGATTGAATTCAACAACCATGCAACCATAATTCGAATAATAATAGGATAGTCTCAATAAATTGTATCCGAATGCATGTATTGTTGTTATTTTATGACATAATATCATTTGAATTGGATCAATATAGTGTTTTATTCATGAAATCAATGTATATGGAACTAGAGACAAACTTTCCATAATTATTTCACACCTCTCTTTTATATTTTTTATTTATTCTAGTATGAGAATAATAAAGACTTGACCACAACTGAATTATATTGACAATCTCTATATTGGGTTTAACGACATCCACAATATAGTTTTATCACCTCCAATAAACTACTAGGGTTTCAATAGAGCTTCACCGTTTTATTTAATGAAATTAACAATAGATATGGCTGTCGAACAATGACTAGCTGATTTTTATAAATATCCTGTCATTAATGTCAAATAACTTCAAATAAACAATAGATCAGCCCGCCAAGAGTTTGGTCCAATTACTGATTATAAATTGAGTAGGATTTTTTTTTTAATAGAAGTACTTTAGCTAACAAAATACAGTAAATACAAAACATATTTTCTCAATAACGAACCGTTATCATTGCAGTAATCCACCTTCTCAACGATTGACACTGTCAATTATTTTTTGAGGCCAATTCTAATTCTTCCATTAGAACGGTTTAAAATTTTTCTGTGTTTTGTACAGCACGAAGTTGCCTTCCCAGATGTTTCCAATAGAATATAGGTCCGGAGACTACATATGCTGGCCAAATTATTTTAGTTATAGCCAATTCGTTTATAGAATAGTTAATCACAGTCTGGACAATGTATACGGGCGATTATCATCCTGCGTATATTAAAATAAAATTTCACTTGATTTGTGTATGGCCACATGATCGTGCAGAATGTCTCTAATTAACTTTACAAGTCCTGCTATTAACCATCACCAATTCTGTTCGGTTCCATCAACATATGCCACCTCACACCCGGAACCTCCACCAAAAGTTATATTGTATTTTGTCTAGAGGTTATATTGAACAACCATATCATATTAATAATATATTATGACACAATCTACCTATATTTATCGATTTTATAACTCATTTCCTTGTTATAAGTCATAATATACTCAACAAGCTGTTCATCTGGCAGATTCATTTATCTTCCACTGCTACTAATGCTAGTAGAGAAGAACTGTGTCGCTTTTAGCATCTATATGAATATTATTCTGTTTATTTTTGTATAATTTATATATCTGTATTGTATTTGAACTAAATATACTAAAAATAAGATCGTCGAATATTTTTCAAGCAAACGAAATTTTAATTGGAATCAACAAAGAACTGACTACTACTACTAATAAAATCTAAAAGAAAAAGTACACCATTTTTTTTATATTAGAAATAAATTGCTCTCAAATTTATTTGAACTCCATGTTGTACCTGAAACATGTGTAGCGAAATTTAAATTTTTACATAAATATGTCGACGATTTAACTGAATATAGAAAAACCATAAATCCAATGGTAAATATACATAAAACACGTTTCACGTTAAAAGTACTTTTTTTTTGTCCTCGCATGTATTTTTTAATTTATATTCATCGATTTATTTTATAGGGAATTTTTTTTTATCAAACTGAATAAAATACGAAAGTTTTTATTGGAAGAAATGGCAATTTTATTTAGACGACATAATTCAAATATAATTTTTTTGTAGTCAAAATCCAATATTTCTCGATTGTCACTTGTAATCATTCAATGATTTATCATTATCGTCATTTTTTGTGTAACAATTTTAGACATTTGTATAATTATAGCTCATTAGAACTACAATACCTTGGATAAGAGCCTTATTTTCTCAATTGTCTCAACAAGCAGCTACTACGTGTCATATGTCTTGTTATTTATTCATACTCACTTGTTTTTGTTCCTATTCTGTAATTATATCGTTTCGGAAGTTACAACAATGCTGAATATCAATTGTATCTCATCCACCAATTATAATTGATTTCTTTGGATTCTGATCTGTACTCAACTCAATTTCTACTGAACTTGCAACGTGGTACTTTTAGTACGAAACAAAGTATAATTTGAGATGTATATATTAACGAAAATATAATGTCGCAATACACAGTTATACCGTCGTTCAATGCTGGCCGTTTCCTGAATGTAATTGGTAAGCAAGATTGATTTTGTATTGTCAGCACTCTGATATTTATTCTGCTGTTGATGTCTAACCCTTGTATTTAAATGAATCTTACGCGGTTTTAGTTTGTGCGGTATTGTCACGTCAAACGGAGGGTCTACTGTATTCTATAATTGGATGACGTTTCTGTATAACGAGTGTACCGCGCTAATCCTCCTCGAAGTTGGATAACCATAGCTTATTTTATATGTAATTAAATTTGACCTACGCTCACAAAGTCGCCACCATCTACAAGGAGAATAGCCGTGATACACGCGTTATATTATTCATATTTGATAAAAAATGTTTTCATTATTTCTGTTTTATTTTAAAATACATTGCAATAGATTGCACTACATAAAACAAAAAACAAAACAAAAATAGAACTTTTCAACTGATCACAGTATAATTGGAAAAAACGCAGTAGGTACTGAAATAATAGAATTTTCCCTGTAATAATAATAATAATAATAATAATACAGAATATCTATCTATATTGGTTAAAAAAATTCATGAATCTACAATTCGAATGTGTAGCATATAGAGAAATACTACTTCAATCTGAAATTCCACTAAAAACACGTTGAATATAAAAGATAATTAGCCATATCCGACAAAAATAGAATACGGTTTGAATTGAAAAACAAGAAAGCTCTATGATAAATTTCCTCGGAGACAATAATGTTGAATTTTCAGCTAAATAGCATCGATAGTTTCCGATGAATCGAATAGAAAAAATCTATATCACAGTATAATCATGAGAAATACGAGGGTTGATCCAAAAATGATGATAATAATAATCGGATATTTCTAGTGGTCACAAAAATCTAAGAAATCAGTGTAGCGAGTTCGATTGTATAAATACACGCTGGTGCAGGTACTTCAAGCTGAGCAGAACATCCACAAGAACAGGTGAGAATCGCAAAGGACGACCGTCCACGTCCTAAAGGTATATCAGCAAAAATGTGCAAAAAGTTGAAGATTCAGTTTCAGCCGACCGAAGAGTGTCTATTAGCTGAGGTCATACGATCTTCAGCGATTGTTGAATTGATTTGTAATAATGGACAAGACTTGGATCCATCGTTGCGATCCTGAGACCAAACAATAAATCATCGAATTAGTATTGAATTTTATGTTCAAATTAGAATTATTTGAGAGAGTTCGATAAATTCGTTAAAAATAAATATGTCGTGGTTAATTGAGTATAATGTCAATAATGCTCGGTGCAAAAATGAATAATAAATAAAATAAAATAATGGAAAAGGGAAAATTTTTAATTAAATCAATTTTCTCTTTGTGTGTTTATTTTTTTAATATTGAATTAATTATGAAAAAAAAAACG
>JAZBGX010001921.1:0-15466 GCA_037414775.1 Zonitis immaculata
TCCCTAATTGCTCTATGGAGATGACGTTTTTTTTTTCTTATACGAGGGTTGATCCGAATATCATGAAAATCAATATAGAGATATAATACAATGTTTATTAGATGAAATATAATTTATTTCTCAATAGTTTCTTCATATCTCTTCGCTAAAGCACGGAATCCTTTAAAAAAAATCTTTATCTCAACTCTCCCAAAATGCTTGTACAGCGACCATCCAAATTTCTTGCGCCTAAGCCGCTCTTAAGTCCTGTAAATACATAGAGATGTAATTGGTGTTAAAGTAATCCGAAACTCGCTTCTTGAATAGCAGCTTCTAGCCTTCTCTCCACCTTTTGTGTGGACTCTGCGAATTTGAATTTTTTCAGGATTGGAGTAATGGATCCAAGTCTCGTCTATTATTACAAATCGAGTCAAACATCTGCCCGAATCAGCGCGGTAATATTGAAATTTCTCTTTCGCTTTTTATTTTCCTCGACGGTTTATAGTTTTCGTACTCAGCATATATACATCTTGTTTATGTGAAGCTAGTGACTAAGGAGCCTTTGAATACTACCGTATAAGATATCTGTGACCTCAGCTAAATGTCTGTCGATCACTCTGCGATCAGCTAAAACTAGATCTTCGACTTTTTTCATATTCTCGACAATGTGTGACTTGATTTCTCGTCTTCTTTAAATGTTCCGTCCAGCTTAAACTCCATGAACCATCGTGTAAACGAGAATATAGAGCAGTACAGTCCTCTCATAACTCTATATGTCTTTGATAGAAATTTTTTTGTAGACAGGAGTATTTGATAACGGTCCTGACTCTGTTTTATACAAAAAAAAAGTGATGAATGGCACTATAAACCGAAATTCCGTATAAACGATGAAATTAATTTTCATCTACGATAGATTTGTCTTTATTGATGTAATATTCATTTGGGATATATCGTTAAATCCACAATACTAGAAATTTGTATGTATATCGAGTTTAGTTGTTATATAGAGAGTGGATAAAGCGATGGGCCAATAGAAAGCTATTTCTAAATTAGATAATTAACCAACTGTGTATTATTATCCTGTCAATTTTAATAATGAAAACGAGAATTATTCCAAGTCGGAGGAATTGTTCACTTATATAGCTACGATAGAGTCGTTGGTCGAAACTATCAAAATAAAAAAATGTGAAAGAATTTGTACGTTCCGTCACGCAAACTCTATATATTTGTATTCGCACCATATTGTAGAGCTTGAACAAATAATTCACACAAAAAGCCACAATAATTGCATTGCTGAATTTATTGAATAACTCCCAAATATATTTTTTTTGTTTTGTTCTAAATCCGAATATGTTTCTATTTGTAATTATTTCTTTTTCTTAGGATGAACGTATGTTCGCTCCGGCACCAGATGTAACGAGAAGAATGGGATCACCGAAACCGATTGGTAAATCAGAGCCACCAGGTTCACCACCCTATTATCGGTCAACGTCGGCTACAAGTTCCAGTTCAAATTCAGGATCCTCTAGTGAGTATTTGACATTTTACGAATTTACAACAAATTACAATCGAATCGAATGATTATTCCTATAGATTTATAGGAAAAAAGAAATAGTGATTGATTTATTTTATTTGGCTCTATTATATTTTATTCAATAGTTTTATTTTAGGACTCAGGTAGCCAATTGAAGAGGGCTTTCTCATAATTAACTACAGACATCTCTCGTTTATTGATTAATAGAATCGATTCAATATTCCAATGTTTATAGCGAAACGAACAATTCATATAATGATTGTTTTCAATTAACAAGTTAGTCAATTATACAATTAGGAAACTTTGTAATTGATTTTCTATTGGTTTTTATCGACAAATATCAATATAGACTCTATTTTATTGAATAATTCAAAGCCAATCGACAATTTCAAGTATTTGTTAAACAAGTTGTGATATCAAAACAATTTCCGTTCCATTTAACAAAACCATGAAATTTTCTGAAGCTATATTGCAAATTTTGAAATTTCAATTTTTTGCAATTGTATCTTGCACAACGGACATGATGTAATTCCTTGAGAGCCTTTCTTAGGTCGAAACCCATATTTTTAGAGGACTCGATCGAGCTTAGGTATAGAAAAAAAATCATCATTAAATTTATGAATAGACTACTTACAGGAATCGCTTTTCTGATCGAGAAACACCCTCCCTTCCTAAATTTTATCGTATTATAAAGGTTTTTGAAGCGACTGGTTGTTTCAAACCTCCACGAAAACAAAGCGATTGCTTTGAATATAAATTCACATTTAAGCACGAGAAGTTTATCGTTATAAGTTTAGGAATATCGTGGTCGAGTGTATTACACTGGGAATTCTCACGATCACCTCCATGACATTTCTTAACACCAAGCACTGATCAAAATGATCATGGCTCTCGTGAGCAATTCTGTTAATGACCAAAACTACGCACTATTGGGCTGAGGATATTCATTAGCAAATACGACTGTGGTCTTTGAACGCACCAGTGTGCGGAGACTCAAAATATCCGTTCCGTTACGCGATATTGTGCTTATACTGCTTAAATCCCTTCCCCGTCTTTTGATTTCTATAACGCCACACCACTTATTCCAATTGATAACTGATTATCTATGCGCCAAGTGCAAGAATGGCTGAGGACTGTCCGTCTCAAATTTGTTGCCTCTATCGAATGTCACAATAATTACCATTACTGCCTGGACACCCTATATAATAGAAATATATTTGTTAAAACAGTTCGAATACACGCAGAATAATTTATTCACGTATTTGGTTGAAGATCTGGAGAAAATATTGAAAATTCCCTTCAAATGATAGCGCTTTAGTGGCACTACTCCGATAATTTTTTTTTATAAATTTATAATTTGTATAATTTCGATCTTTAGTCGATTGAAATTTAATAGTTAATTATTTATATGACACAAAAGTGAACAGTTACCTTCGTCATTGTTGTCACTTTACCAAATAGAGCCGTTTTTCAACTGTCAATCTGATATATAGTGACCGATCCATTTTGCTAACCTTTTTGTTTTGTTATTTCAGAGATGTTTTATTTTGAACAACACAATATAACGTTCGGAGACTACCCAAAATTATTTATTGAGTTTTTTTTTTTAGTCAATAATAGTTAATTACAATTATCTGGTAATTAACGTGTTGAGAAAGATTAGGTAATCATAAATTGTCTGAGCTGTATCGGAAATTATACAAAATTATAGAGTATATTGTGAATTTTCTAAAGACCGCCACATCAACAGTGTTGGAGATGTTAAAACTCGTAATATATTATTTATAAAAGAAATCGATATTATTCAGGGATTAGATATTTAATATTTCCAAAAATTCTAATATTGAAATGTTTCTTTATTTCAACGCAATCACAATATATTTATAATGACATTTTTATGTTTTATTTTTTTTTAAAATATTTTTCTCTATATTGAATGTAAATGATTTCCTTATTATTTCTCGGTGAATCGTGGCGTACAAAGTTCCAAATCAAATTTGCCTTTCTGTTTTTTACGAGCATTCTTCTTACCAATCTTCAATAGGAACAGATCCCGATCCGGATTCGAAATCTCCGTCATTATCGTACCATCACGTTTCTTCGTTATTGGTGGTGCAATTGTAACACCATCATTCGGGCCATCCATTTTAATTGTAAATGGATTATTGTTTGTATTAACCACCATTTGATCGCCCTCTTTTGGACTTTTACAACAACAAGTCTGTGGTGGTGGTGTTGGTTTCGGTTTTGATGGTTTACAACAACAGTCATCATCATTTCCATTACCCCCATTTCCATTCGATCCATTCCGACTTCCACTTCCATTTGATCCATTTCTACTGCCACACCCATTTGATCCATTCATACTTCCATTGCCAATCGATCCATTTTTACCACAACAGCAATCACCTCCATTCCCATTCGATCCATTTCTACTTCCATTTCCATTTGATCCATTCCTACTTCCATTTCCATTTGATCCATTTATACTTCTCTTTCCATTCGATCCATTCATACTTCCATTTCCATTCGATCCATTTTTACAACAGCAACCACCACCATTTCCATTTGACCCCTTAAGACTTCCATTTCCATTTGATCCAATTTGACTATCACTATCCGATCCTCGTTTTTTCGCTTTACAACAACAACTATCGTCACTGGATGCTGGTGGTACGGCTGGTCCACAACAGCAACCACCATCATTATCCGCAGGTTCAACATTACAACAACAATCTCCACCTGATCCATCTGAATCAACTTTATTACCACCTTTGTGCATTCTAATGATCAATCGATTTTGACCCATTGTTGTTTCAATGATTTTATAATTTCCTGGTGGATCTTCTGGCTCAGGTTTTGGAGGCATATAATTCGGCGCACAAGGTGGATTCGGTATTGAACCACATTCAATACATGGAGTATCATCATTTAATACAGGTGGTGGTGGCGGCGGCGGTGGTGCACATGCAGGATTTGGTATACTTCCACATTCTATACAAGGTGTTGCTTGATTCATTTGTTGTGGATTATTATTATTATTGAAAAAGGGGTATTGACCATAAGCCATACCAGGACTAACTTGAGGTGGTGGACAATTATCAACATTTGGTGGGTTTTGAGGTTTTGCCGTATCAGCTGGTTTGTCTGTTTTAACATTTGCATCATTCGTTTTATCATCCGTTTTACAAAGGACTTTGGGACAATCGGGATTTTGTGGTGGTCCACCACCAGGTGGGGCAGCGCACGGTGGCCATGGACCATCCAATTCCGGTGATTTCTCCTTCGTATCTTTCGTTTTCGGCGGTACTCCACCAGCAGCATTTTTATATTGGCAAACTGATGTACCATCTTGATTTTTAAAAAGGACCGAATTATCATCTAAACTCATATTAAATTGTGTAACAATCGACTTCCCCATACAAGTCAATCGTAAATAAACTTCAATTGTTCCAATTAGATTTTGTTCGATATCAGACACATTATAAAGTTCTTTCAAAGTGCGCGTAACTGGTCCTTCATTGTTCGGATTTTGATATCTATTAATTATCTCTCTAAAAATGCCATCTATCGATATTGCTGCATTACCAATATCAACTGTTTCGGGTGTCCAACCTGGTTTCATTTTTTTATTGATTGCAACTTGAACTACGAAGCATATTACGCCATTTCTAATTTGGTTTGGTGTCATCATAAACAGACAAGATTTACCACCTTTGATATGTTTTTTGGCTTTCCCAAATTTATTTTTCGAATCGAAATCAGCTTCGCACACACTTACAGATACATTATCCATAAATTGAAAACTGACACACAATTCACCAGGTGGTGTATTCATTTCGCATTTGGCAGCGTCCAATCGTACATCAGTTACCAGAAATTCTATCAGGAATAAGAGTTCATTTTTTATTGAAGCCATTTTAAATTTTGAAATCAATTTTCTAAAATTATTAATGACAATGTCAAATTTACATTAATAATAAGTAACAAAATAAATGAATGAATAAATAAATGAATGAATGACGTTTGGAAATTTTGTTTATATACAAAACAAAACAAAAATATGATACCTTACTTACTTTGGAATTAGAAATTGTGAACTGTGAAATATAATTGAGCTTGAAAGTCTCATATAATCACGTGACTCAATACCGACCGTCACAAAATCTTTTATACATATCTTGCCTCGAGTGCGCTAAGTGACTCTTAAAGTCACTAAAAACGTTGTAGATTATCAAAATATTCATCTACGTTCTTCAAAGCAGATACAATACCATCGAAGGACTTCTGGAATGCCAAAACGTTTAGCTCCTTCAGCGATTCCATTTTTATCTCCAATATTTCCTTTATTTTTGAGAAGAGGAGGAAGTTGCCATGTCCTATGAATAAGGAGGTTGAGACATCATAACATTGTTATTTTCAGCCAAGCAAATCATAAACGAACAGTAATATGTGGACAGGTGGATTATTACTAAATTGTTTCAAGCAAACACCGTAGAACTTTTCGGTAGTATCCCTTATTGGCAGTACGACCTGGTGGCAAGAGCTTATGGTACACTATAGACTTTAGATTGTATTTTAGAAGCTTTTTAGGTCTTGGTTCATCAAGAGGCTTCTACTGCAACCTCGGATTTGACGCCGTATCTATCTCAGCACTTATGACCTTTTTAAACAGTCTAGGATGGTTGTTGACTTCAATCAGCAGTTTCTGAGCAATAGCAGTAGTAATCGTGCTTTAATTATTTTACATGAGTTGAAGCAATAATAGTTTCGTTCACTTTACGATACTCGTCGATTTTTAAGAACATAACCCTATATTCGCATATCTTTCTTTCCATCAATAAAAACAACAATAAAAGTTTTACAATCAAATCCGATAGCTGATAATTGGAAATAGTGCATCATGAATCCGATAAAATTGTTTTTGTTTTATCAGAAAAAATGCTCGTTTAAATCAATCTCCCAATGTATAAAATGATTGTTTGAATCTTTTTAATAAAAGTCGTGTTATAATCGTCTGGAAATTATCGTCCCTGGCTGATATTAAATATTTAGAACCGTTTTGTTTTGTTTTTTTTTTGTTTGTTTGCAACTACGGAAATAATTTTGATTAAAAGTAATAATGGGATTACCACAGACTATGTATTAGGGAAATTTAATTTGACATGAAATATTGCAATGAAAAAATTTAATACGTCGCACCTCCGGCAGCTGATGTTGTTTTACTTTTAAATACCAATATAGGTCGTCTCATATTTTAATTATTTCTGTTTATTCTATTAATTATGAAGAGATTTACGGATTCAATTAGACTTCGTACCTTCTTCGATATTTCAAATTTGAAATATTATGACCGAACAAATCCAAAACCCACTGTGTTATCAAGACTCATATATGCATACAAACAGCATGATTCATCGAGAATGCGTAATCTCTAAAGTGGAGATTCTATACAGCAAAATATAATGATTGAGCTTTATATATATGCCTTCATTGCACAGATGTTGCAACGACGAGAGGGTGTTCAAACGCGAGATTTTAATTCGCAATATCTCTATTATACATCAAATTTCTAGCAGTCTCTAAAATATTGGTTACGTTATAAGGGAGATTGAAAAAATAGTATTGATAATGAGTATAAAATTGGTGGATGCGCCACATTTACCATTAAAGTGTCTCTACGATTTCGATCAACTGAAGACGCTCTGTATGTATAGCTAATGCCAAATTTGACACTGCAAATTTCAAATATAGGAATTGTCCATACTTGATGAATCACTCTGTATAGTAGATATTAGGTAAAATCCATTTTACATAGAAAAGCATGCTTAATCAGCCAGGCTGCGTGTGATCTGGCAATTTTTGTTTATTATAAAAATTTTACAAGTCACTGAATCTTGTTTCGTTTACGGATAAACTGATCAACACAGTTGGTTTATTAGATTAGAAAGTAGCGTGAATATTTTGTTTGTCAATAACAATATTCGGAAATTTTCTATGCTTATAGTAGAGATGAAAATTTCACTGACCAATCAAGCATTATTTCACTCAACAAATAATAATGCTAATGATGATCATACAATACCAATCACCCAGAAACAGATGAATTGACAAGATTTAATAAATATTTACCTATTGTTCAATATATTTACGTTGTGTTGTTGATTCTATAGAGCGGAAATGAATAAAATTGAATCATATATATTGAAAAGTGGGTGGTTTCGCCCAAATTTTGTTGATAATAATAAAACAAACAAAAATCACATCAGGTTCAACTGTACGCGAAATACAAAATCGATCGTAAAAAATCTCTTGGGCGGACATCACCGCGATAATATCCGTTCAAGGAAAGTATCCGTCCAATAAAAGGAGATTTAATAAATAAATAGTGAAATAGTCATTGTGTCAATGTCGTTCGATGAGAGGAAAAGTTTCGGAGAATTAGTAAATATCCGGTTAAGGAAGGTGAATTACTTTAGGAAATAATAGGTGATGTCGGCGACAGTTCAATAAAGGGTCCGCTTACTAAAAGTTCTACCTTATGGAATGTGCGTATGTGAAATTCGGGGAATTAGAAGTGTGCGGTCATGGAAGGTTCACCTGTATTAATTATTTATTTGTATTATTTTAAATAAATTAACACAAAATAGCAGGTCATCTGAAAGAAATCTTTATTTTGTATGGAAAAGTTCGTTGGCAACTACCCAAATTGTAATCAATTCCAATTATTTATCTTTTTTTTTGGTTATTGATTTGTTTCGAGTAAAAATTCTTTCCCATTTCACAAGAACTTTTCCTAAAATATAATAAATATGTATACGCTTGATTGAATCTCGGAAACAGTGAAAAGAGATACGACTGAAAGCAGATAAATTGGGACAAAGTTATGTAATTGGAATATATAGAGGCAATATACAAGCTATTATCGAATTTTGAAGTATCAATTATTTGAAGAAACCCCACTACTTTCTCATTTAGAAAAAAATTATAATATAATAACTAAAATGAAATAATAACGACAATGTCGCATCTATTCAAATAAATAAACAAAAAAGTGATCGAATCAATCAATGTCATATTTTAGGCGAGCCCACATCATTTCCCTTTAGCAGGTTAATCCATAACCCTTAACACGAATATTCTGTCGGGAACGTGCTTTTGCATAAATCTCAGAAAATACCAAAACTCAAGTTTCTCAATATTACAATCAACATATAGACACTATGAACAAAATTTTATCAGCTAATATAAAACGGACTTAGACAAAAGCACAACCATTATAAATAAATAATTCAACAAAAAATAATTGCTTATTATCATTATTTATAATACAATTCTAGAAGACAATCCTAATCTCAATCGAGATCTAAATTCCTCCATGCAATTTGGAAACGAAACTCCGTCATCATGCATCTTAACAAATTTTTTTTTTTTTTGTAAATATACAAAAGCAGGACGCTGTGAGAATAAGACATTCTTTTAATGTTTCTTTCTCTCCTTCATTCCACGGTATATAGGCAATTGTTTTCGCTTGTCTCGGCATAAAAGAAAGCTACAAATGATAAAGAAAATGTGAGTATGCTTGGTATAAAGAAAGTTGTCGGGAAGACCTAATGAAAATGTAGAATTATAAGAAATGTTCAAATTTAATTTAATTAAGTGCAGATATTATGTATTAAAAATAATCTGATAATGCTTTATACCAATAATAAGGCCACTTGGACTATCCAAAATAGGTTTACTGTAAATATTTTCTTTAGTAATTATGTAATTCACAAAAATCGCAGCCTCTATCTTTGTTGATTCTTGAGTTTGTTGGTCCAAGATCCCTGCCTCAGGCCTACTCTATAGAACTACTATAAACTGAAAAGGTCTATATGGGTCCAATGCAGTAGCTTAAAAATTTATACAGTTGATTCCTGTATCAATTGATTGTGAATAAAGACTTTCTAGTACATAATCCAAAAGTAATCTGATATAGTAGTCATGAAAATTTGCAAGAAAATATGGTAGCGGACTTTTAAGCCCTCAATAAGCCTTGCTATGACAGCATTGTTTTTCTTGTTTTGCATGATTACCCGATAAATGAAAGATGAGACAACATAAAAACGAAAATCTGTATTTAATACAAGACCTGCTTCTATCATTTCGATCCTGATACTGAACGAGTTGCTGGGTGCACGCAAAATATAATAATGTCCATTTGTTGAGATTCCTTGGGAATAGTTACAGTTGTGCCACTATTACTATGATAACCAAATGAGATGATTCTGGAAGGGCATCAAGGAAAAAGGTCAAGTGAAATGCGAGTTGAGGTGCTGTTTCACCAGCACTATACATTCGATGACTGCCATTTGGGGAGTAAACTTCCAATTACTTCAGCACCCATCCTATTCTATAGATGTAGCTCCAAGCGACTTGTAACTCCTACACCCGGCTTAAGAAGTAGCTCAGAAGTGAAGAATTTGAAAACAATAGCGAGATGATGGGTGCTAAAGAACCATTTTGGGTTGACTCAAAATAAAGAGTTTTGTACAAAATGAGCTCGTGTTTTAGAGATAAAATGGACAAGTGTATTGATTTGTTATATTTTTTCAAAGATTATCATTACTTTTGGATCTCCCCTCGTATTGAATATTGATAATAGTTCAAATATGTAATATAAGACTGAGAAAAACTAGTTTAAGATTGAGGTTATGGTAATAATAATATTTGTAGAATTGAATTGGAAGAGTTGAAATCAGCACGAGAAAAGCTTTTATTTTAATTAAAAACAGTAGGGAGCAATAAGGCATTTACGTTAAAAGCACCCATCATCTATAACACGTACGTTTCAATCGTCAACGTCAGTCTTGTCGAATCCGTTCAACAAAACTAATCGAATGATGTGGAATGAATAGAAGGAAAAAAATTGTATCAACATTTTCAGATAATAAAAATGATATAATTGGCTACAATCAAACTCAGATTTTATAATTAACGACTATATGATTTCCTTTGTAAAATGTCGTTGATTTGTTTTTAGGCGATATCAAATCTTTCATTAGAGATGGAAACGAATGGAATAATTGTAGGGAAAATGCGGTAATAGACGCACAAATGGTTGAAAGTGAATTTTACATTGTTTAAGAAAAACATTATATTTCCTTTAAGAATTCAATTTATAAATGCTTACTATGGAAATCTTGAGATTTAGAAAATTGATTTATTTTATTAATTCGAAATACCTATGGACGAAAAATTTCCTGATAAAGCTGGAATTATATAGATTCAATTGAATGGAAAATGCCATTATTCTGTTATTGGGATTTTCGTTAATCCCTTATTACCATAGACCGGACCAATGTAATACCGAATTTGAATTTTTTCAGAATATTCCAGAATACAAGAATCTCAATATAATTAAGCCCAGTTCCTTTTCTTCCCTTAACGGACACTTTTCATGACCGGACATTTTCCGAACTTCTAATAATTAAACTTCGTAAGACAAAACCTCTATTGGACACTTTCTTGTACCCAAAACTCATGGGTAAATTAAGCCTTTCATAGAAGAGTGCTCAAGACATTTTTTAAGGTTTATCATAGATTCTGACGAGAAAATCTCCAAGTACGCGTCTAACAAAGTAAAGATGAGGAAGTGATACTGTCCAGCAGTTTTCTTAAAGCTCTAGGAAATGTCTCTTTAGAGCGAAACTCTCTCTTGGACGGTCACCTCTCCCCCCAAGTGACTCTCTACTGTAGTACAAAGACAATTAATAAATATTCGCTGCGGAACAATCTCAATAATACCTCCATTTTCTTATACTACCTATAAATACAATTGATGATAGAACTCGATTTGGCAATGCACTTGAAAAACTCACCTACTTAAAAACAAACAAACTTTTCTCTTCCATACAGTTTGACACTTGTTGAGATTAATATTGATAGACGTCCCTTTAAATCTACAAACTTTATAAGTTCACTTTTGCTTTTTATTTATTTTTCTGTGTCAATACGGAGATATCTATATATATATATATAGATATATAGCAGAGTGTAGTAATAAATTGGAAATTGTACGAAATTCTTTGGCACTTCAAATAAAACAAATACTTTAAAGTTAATTCTCAAATTCACAAAGCCGAAATGTATATTTATGGCCAATCAATTCTCCTTTATTTTAGTATAATTTTTAATTTTTTCTCTTGTGTTATTGTTTTTATTAGGGTTATTCATGTTGATTGTGTGATATTTCAAAAGTCTCCATCTAGTGTGTGTGTGTGTATGTAGAATTGAATTGTTGTCATTTGTTACAAAGAACAAGAAGTAGATTTTCCAACTCTATTTTCTCATTTGGAATCCTCAATGGTGTCGCTTCCGTATTTTCTGTTAGAAACTTTATGAATTCCCAGACTTATTAAAAATATAACAAAACAAAAAAAACAAAAAACAGAAAAACCGAAAAGAGTTTCACTGTTTTTAATTCCAATTTTTTATTATGAAATATTAATAAAACAAAAAATTCTTATTATTTTATACGAACTACAAGTATATGCAACAATTTAATTTATACTTCTCATATTTATGTTTTGTGTTTTTTAAAAAAGGCGGTATAATCTATAATTGCCTGATTATAACAAACTTTCTAGGGTGCAAATTGGAATTATTTCCGAATAAATCCATTCTATTGCTGTTAAAGTTTCCATCAACAAAGTCAATAAGACTCAAGTTACACTTAGTTAATTGGTAGGATTATTCAGCAATTATCCAACAATGTATAGATATATATATATGTAGTATAAATGAGCATAGAGAGAACTTGTTATTGGTTCAATCCACTAACAAATTAGACTTGCTCAGGGTCATATAGTAGATAAGACATGTAAAATTGTCTTAGATTTTCGGTAGATTTGTTAACCTTTGTGGTTTCAAATGCCTTTGAAGCTTTCGAACTTGACAAAACTTACATAACCAACTCATATAATATATGCTATGTATTCAATTGAATATATGGAGTTTATACGAAGCTATTGTGAATTAAAAATGTTCACCATTTCGGTTATGAATTGTAAGAATGTTCGAAAAATTTTAACACAAACTCTATCCAATGTAGAATATAAAGTGATGATTTTTATACTATTTGAGGGACCGGAAAGTAATTCCTCCCTTGTATCAGCGCACTATGGCTGTGCCAAAGATATCTTGAGATTAGAGTGACTTGTTTATTCGCAATGTATGATGGAATAGCTAACCAAATACTATTTGACATTGTATGCAGAATTTTCACAAGAGTAGTAACACAACAGAGCATTTGCCATGTTTAGCCAAGTGCAATAAACCTTCATGAATACCAAAAGTAACTTTCTGAGCTCAAATCTTGCAGCTTCGATCTGTCGTATCGATCAAGGAGATCAACAACTTTAGAGAATAACATGTTGAGGACGAAAGTCGAATAAGCGAATCCATGTCAGACAATCAAGGAACTGTCAAACCTCAGTCGAGCATCCAAGAACATTCGCAGCAGATTGGTAAAATGAACAGAGTAGATTTTAGGATCCGAGAAAAAACAAAGCTTACCGGTTCATCACATGCAATTTATTACTTAAGTAGCACGATTTAGAAGCGTTTTTTTTTTTGATCGCTTGATTACTAACTGTGAAAAATGGGTCCTACATGATAATCAAAAATCGAATGAGTCGGCATAAAGGACAGCTAAGTCAGGTTTACTTCCTGACAAAGGCTTTTTTTGTGTGTTTGATGGAGTATTCGTGGGGTCGTCCATTTTGAAGCGCTAACAGCCTGGACAAACTGCCAATGCAGACCTTTATTGTAAACAATTGGATCGAGTAGATCAATCGTTAATTGAAATATGTCCAGCAATTGTTTTGTGAAAAGTTAATCAATTGGCTTCCTACCCACCATACTTGCCCGATATTGCTCTGTTAAAGCTCTCTTTTAGCTGATCGCTAAATTTTCTAAGTAGCGAAAAATTTCAAATTTGGATGATTTTCGAAATGCTACGTATAGATATTCAGCTCAAAAACCAATTGATTTATATCGAGCCGGAATTGGAAATTTGCACATAAGATGGCAGGTGATTTTCGGCATCCTTCAGTATAACAATAATTTTGTTTTGAGCAATTTAATCGAGATCCTTACTGGAAGGATATCTCTTGTTTGTCTTATTTTCTAAAATTTCGAAAGCTATTACAATGCATCCACCTTCCTTGAAATTGTGACTATTGGGCACTGAGTAGCAAATCATAAGCTCTCTATCGTGAACAGTCTCTAATAATTCTTCTGAACTAATTGTTGTTCTCGATAAGCAATGAATATAACAATCGATAAAAACAAAAATCATAAACAAACTTTATAGAATTTCTTATCATAAAACTATTTATTTTATAATAAGTACTGCAATTACTGTTAAGAAGCTAATAATAAAAATAATAATATAATGAATAATGACGATCTAGATCGACATAAGTTGTTTTTTGCTCGTAAAAAATACATAAGTACCTATATGGACTATTAGAAGTTTATAATAGTCATATAGCACTTGAATTTTGCAACTAAGAGACCTATAAACGAAATAAATTAATGCTCACGATGATAATGATAATGATGATATGATGATACTCCTATAAATAATTAATAATTACTAAAAGACGCAGAAAACAAACAATATTATCAAAATTTGAACACAAAAGTTAGTCAAAATGAAATACCAACCATTAGGAAAAATACGAATGATTAATGTTGGTAGATGGTAGTTGACATTAACGCAACAATTATTGTTTGACAGTCCCATGTTTGATATTACCACCACAAAATTAATCTAACCGAATATAACAATCAATTATCGTTAATTTATGATAATTACGGATTTTAATTATAAATATATGTATAAATATATATATATAGGCGGTGGCATTTTCTATTCCTATATAAATAAAATAATGGAATATTTCGAGATTAATTCGTTCTATATGTCAATATTACAACGGGTGTATCACGGTTTTTCTCATCGCAGTTGGCATATTCACCGCCAACTGAGAGCAAAAATATTGTGATACACCCGGTATATCTATCATTTATGTATTTCACTGATGGAACCTATTTAGAAGGAGCAAATTATTAATCCACCTATATGTACAATTCAATTACCATATATAGACAAATATTTAGGTAAATATTCATGATAATCTTACAACTTAAACCGCTCTCATCATCGCTATACAATTTTGACATAAAGAGAATTATATTTTGGTTGAGGGTTGAATCATTGCTTAATTAAATTTCACCAAGTATAGTAATAAATCATGAAACTACTTATATAGTGAAAATTGCTTTATAGTTAGACACATTTTTTCACTCATTAATTTTAATCGGTATAACTATACATACGTAGATTTTGAAATTTATATTTAAATATATAATGGTGTTGGTTTATTCCAACAAGTCAATTTAATATTTGTCATTAAGAAGTCAAACGAATTTCTCTTCATTAACTAAATATCAATGATAGATAGAGACAGTGTGGATAGATTTAGTTAGAAGATAATTATAGACTGGCATCATTGGATATCCAACTTCCAATCAATAGCAGAATTTAAACAAACAACAAATAAGTAATAGAAGTAATCTAAAAATACAGTCTATACACGATGTATCCTTAGAAGGGTGACCTTCTCGCATTATCGAAATATAGACAATTTTTTGTTGTTTTTTTTTTTAAATAGAACACCCCATATATTATTACTAAAGAGCGGACGTATAGGTTCACCTTAGAATACCGCTCGTTCACTGCAGCGCCCAACAAAAAAGTTGGTTCATATAGTCCTTTGTGTATTTTAACCCAACATGGTAAGCCCATGGAAAGTGGGGAGGTAAATTTGAGTTACAATCGACCACTGAAATATTAGCGCTAATGCCACCAGGTTATGCCAACCAGTTCTGAGGTTTATAGTA
>JAZBGX010001923.1:0-15442 GCA_037414775.1 Zonitis immaculata
TATTTGCTTATTCATTGCACACGTCTTTTACAACAAAAAAAAAGAGCATATGCTTCCATTGTACCTATCGGGTAATCAATAAGAAAATGTCAATTTTTGGTGCTTCTAGTCACTCAATCCATATTGTTTACAAAACTTGAAGATTTTTGTCGATAACATGTCGTCTCATGATGGTATATTGTTTGGAAATTGAAGCTTCCTTTATGTTAAAGTAGAATCCACAAAAAAGAGAGGATCCGCCCAAACTATATTCATGCTCTCTAGAGTCTAAATGTAGAGAGAAAGGAATAGGTGTCGGTCATCAACTATCGTGCAATTAGTTGAATGCCGCTTTGTATTTTCATAGAGCGAGGCGTATCCAGTCTTATAATAATGGAAAGCAACCGATTTAAAAATAATTGTGCTTGCAATATGAAATTGTAGTTATTTTTTGTTGTGGCACAATTGGTGGATGCACTTTTACAATCCAAATGATAATCATAAATCATTAAAGTTTGATATTTATTTACAATCGTTTTTCTAAGTTTACTCTAAATTCCAGTTGTTGGTGGGATTTATTGTGATTTATTGCAACTCAAAAAAAAAAAAATGGTCAACAAGAGGGATCAACGAACGTAATATTTATTTGGACAGACAGCCCATAGAAAGCTCTCAATTTATGAATTGAAATCAACTTCAAATACTTTGGTCAGTGGCTTCTTCCAAAAACAAGAGGAAATTAATTTTTGTTTCATTTGCATGTCTCATTAACGAGTCAACCCTTAACAGGAAAAGTAATTTCTTCTACAACTTAAATGGCACATTTAATGTCGCCCGGGTAGAGGCTAATTTGCTAAATTGCTGTAGCTATAGTCTGTGTGAAATTTTCTGTTAGTTAATAGAATTGGATTGTTTGTCGAACGGCTATTAGTTGACATTTTATATAAACAGAAATTCCCTATACAAAAGTTTTGTGGAAAATACAAACTGAACGTTACAATTTGAACAGGAGAACAAAGAAAAATATGTATCGACCTCTTTAATAAAATAGCATTCGCATTGAGAATTCAAATGCTAAAAAATAATAACAAACTTGTGACGTACATGAATATTTGATGAGAGTTTTATTTCGTATTCTAACAAAAATATAAATAAATTCTTGAATAATATTATTCGAATACTGATGACAAAATTAGTTCAACAAACAATAACTGAATGGTAAGTGGAATAATTCTCCGTCAATTATTGTAAAGTTAAAAATAATATTTGAAGATTGAGATCAAGATCAAGATATAATTCAAGTGTCTTGGAGAGTTCGAACGAGAGGAACTTTTGATGGAAAATTATCAATTAAAAATTGACTATTCGAAAACATCCCCTTTGAACAAAGTTATTGATTTTTTGAAATATTTGTAAATTAATAAAGATAGAGGACTGTATTCAAATCGCTAATTGTCGGTGTTTAAAAGTGAGCCTTACGGGCAGCGATGATGTTCGTAATGTCCAATATTGCACAGCTCCTGAAAATTGTTTTTGACAACCAACGGTAGCTTACGTCCTAAAGATATCAAAGGACAATTTCGCCCGGCATTTGAGCATGAGTAAAGTATATTTGTTTACAACAGGATTGCTGCGTAGTTGTATATTATTGGTTGAAGGATAGATCTATTTCTATATTCCAAAATAAGTTTGGCAGTCACTTGAGTGTAAAGTGAGGAGTGAGAGTGGTCCAACGTAAGCCGAGACAGAACAGCTGGAAAAATTGTAAGATGAAATTAGGAAAAAAACGACCTCATATGGCAAAAATCCCATAACTACTCGAGTTGGGCGTCCAATCGCTTTCCCAAATTCCATACTCTACAAAATACTATTAGCTATTTGTAAGTTTTAGAAGATTCTTTCAATGAAAAAGACGAGGCACAAATGAGACACTGCAGCTTGTTCTTGTGGAGGTTTCTATGAGAAATGTTGAATAATAACTGAGGATTTTGCACGAAAAAAAAGCATATTTTCAATAGAACTTGGCAAAGAAGAAAGTTAACTGTTGTGGAACCATTTAGGTGACTTACCATCTTCTCGATCCAACAGATCAACTATATCCGATATGTTTTTGATTTTTTTTTTCAACCACCATAAACAATAATAACGACTCTTTTTATTCATTGGAATAACAAACCATTGATAAGAATCTTAAAATCCTTTGATTGCGCATCTATACCCATCGTTTTGATTTACATATAAATGGAAAGGTTAAATCGTCTTTTGTTCGAATATTAAGCATATACATTTATACATACATGTACAAATGACCAGCTTTTCTATTAAGGCACAGGACACACACAGCGTACTTTTACGCACGTCTTGGTTCCGTTGTCTCTCTTTATATAATATAAGTGCGGGCGAGATGGAGGTAGTTATGGTCACGCTCGCACTTACATATATAAAGAGTGACAACCGACCCAATACGTGCGTAAAAGTACGTTGTGTGTGTCCAGACCCTAAGGGTAATATTACAATAGAAGCAAAAAAAGAAAATCAACCTCAACAAAAATCTGGTAACTATAAGGCGAATAATTAGAGTAAATATATCTCAATATGAACATACAAATAAGAACAACTTTGTGAAAATTATGGTTTCCGCATATAAAAAAAGCCACGCAATAAAGAAATTGTAATGTAGTTAGTTTTTTCGTGTGTGAAAATATAATTTGACTTTTTATTAGCTAGGAAAATTCGAATATAAACGAGAAAAAAAAACATTTTCAACTTAATTGCAATGTTTTTATTATTATTATTATTATTATTACTATTCTAATTCCTTTTACAGTTCTATACAGGATCGACCATAAGTAATGGTGAAATGAGTGGAAGCAAAATAAAAATTCATTAAAAAAAAAAGATGTGCCTTCGATAGCCAATGTTCGAGGTGGTCTCGATCGAGCGGACTGCAATCCTTGAATGCGAATGTCTTGGAAACGGTAGCATGTATCGAAATTCAGAGGGTAACCCATGAAATGAAATTACTTTACTTATAAAAAAATAAATATATGGTGGGACACACAAAAATTATGATAAATCTAGAGCCATAGCAAACAGCGTAGGTGGCGCCCTCTACTAGGTACAGGTAACGTGTTAATAAATTTGAGCTACTTGTCTCACAAAACATTCCCATACCAAATTGCGTGCCTATATTGAAATGGCATCAGTAGTTATGCGGAGAAACAAGAAAAAAAATTTGACAGCCTGTATCGCAGTTAGTATCAACTTTTGGTGGAAGGTAAATTTAACTGAAGCTTCTTATTCTGATATGAAAAATTTCTTATGGTCCATCCTGTATATGTCTAACCGAAGAACAGCTGGAACGAAATAACACACAGTTGATAACATACACAAATAATGCCTTTAATTTGTTTTTGGATGTAAACTTCCTGGTATAGTGGGTGTAATTTTAGAAAAGCATAACAACATAGCTTAATATTAAGTTCTTCTTCTTCTTCTTCTGCTTATTTATCAATCTATAAATAACTCTGTATTGTGAAATTGTGAGTTTTCAGGGAACAAAAATTGAATTGAAACATTCCAAGACTCAAAGAAGAGGAAATTAGTTGTTATAAAAAAACAAGCAAGACAACACGAGTCTGAACTGAACGAATTTCCAAATCATATCAACTGGAAATGTATCGAACTTCCCGAAAATTACCTCCAAGTATATTCAATTTTCGTAGCGCCGAACTGATTAAAATTGATCGGAATAGTGAATTCTCAGCAGAAAAATTGTCATTTTCGATTCCAATGTGCAAAGTTACCGATTCTGACAGGGTTAAAGTGACTTAACGAGCCTAAAATGATGACCAATTCTCAACAAGACCGACTACAGGATTCCTATTTGTTCAAATGTATTATCAACGATGGAAGTTGGATTTGAGGAACGAAAAACTTAAAAATCTTGAAATTGTTCGGTTGTTCATAAAAATCGACTTGTTGCTAGGCACTTTTCCGCACTTATGCGGAAATGAATGTCAAAAAAAAAACACAGTTGCTCAGGACTTGAATACATCCAACTTTTCCGATTGGTATTGCAAAAACACTATACTCACTAACAAAGTTCCTCTAAAATTCAATATAATACCCAATAGGCAATGGAAATTTCAATATGAACTCAATAAAATTTTCATTTCATATACTCAATATGTAGATATATTTTCGATCCTAATAACGCATCTAAATTACATTTGAGCCCAATCGATATTGCTACAACCCATTTTAAAATTGACATTTGATTTCGATCACTGATGAAACACTCCAGAAGCAATTTGGCAACGTTATCAGCACAATTCCAACCTCTATATCTATATATATATACAGGATGGTCCACCAGAGGCTTTTCTGGTCTTGTAGGAGCTCTGGTTCTAGTGGAGAGAAAAATAATGCACTAGAAGAACGTCAAATTTATCTCTAAATAACACACTTTAGATTGTCGATTCAGATTTTTCTTTGCACCCACTAGAGCCAGAGTTGTAAGACTAGGAAAGCCTCTGGTGGGCCAATCTGTATATGTTGAAATTATGATGTTATCCTACCAAATTGTGAAAAAGAATTGTTGAATAAATAAATAAAATGGTGAAATGGAAACATATCGATTTGGATTATTAACATGATCCATTCATCAATTAATCACCCATTTGCCTTGAGGGAGGTTTTTTTTTTAAGGGAGAGAGAATTGAACCACATTTTTATTGAACATATGACTACCTTCGCCTCCAATACAACACTAAATTAAAAAATAATGAAAATGGAAGCAAAAACCAAAGCTGAACAAACGTTTAGCTTTACTATCATTCCATTATTTCTCTCTATCTATCTCTCGTTTCGTCTATCTAAATATTTTATTTTACTCTATAGTTGCGTCGTTTTTTTTTCTCTCCTGCATTAGTTCCATTAATCAAACGATCATTACAAATAGGTATTGGAAAAATTTGCGTTTATACGCATATAAAGCTGACCGTTTTGATCAAATAGATAGGAAAAAAAAACACAACTGTACATCATAAATGAAGAGAGCGTCTCAAGAGTAAAACACTCTCCCTCTCTCAATTATTGTTGAGTTTGTGGACTGGTGTTGGTGCTGTTTTGTATTTTAATCCGCAATTTGCCATCATTTTATAGCTGTCGGACAATAAATTGATTGGCATTGTGAGAATTGTTGTTTAAACAATAAATAACAATTGATTGTTTATTTATAGAATATTTACAACCACGCACAGAGTTTGCGAGCGAAATATATATGATTTATTGGATATTCCGGTTATTTATTGAAATTTAAGCCTAACTTTTCTTGTAAACTTCAGCTGTACACAGTATACGGGTAGGTAGAGTCAGTAGTATCGATTTTTATCGGGATTATCAACAACATACCTTTATTGTCTATGGAGAAGATGCCAGTACCATCACCGCCTCTAATCGAATATTCAATATTACTGTCGCCACCAGGCGGATCTAAATCAGTAGCATTAACTTGCATAACAATCGTACCAATCGGCTGATTCTCCCGTATATAACCAATTAAAACGAAATCACTAAATTGTGGAGCATGTAAATTCTCATTAACATCAACAACATAAACGGTAACACTAGTTTCTGATGATAATGACGGATTACCTTTGTCACTAGCAAATACAATTAAACTATGCACTTGACGTTCTTCGAAATCTAATAGTTTTGTTGTACGAATGGTACCTGATATATGATCAATTTTGAATGTGCCATCACTATCGCTGTCTTCCAATGTATAAACAACATCACCATCTGGACCTAAATCAGGATCCGAAGCTGTAACAACACCAACGACACTACCTTTCGGTATATCTTCACGTATTTTCACTGTATAGTTTGGTAAGTTGAATTTCGGTGCGTTATCATTGATATCGTCAATTGTTATACGAACTAGAGCTTCCGAGAACAAAGGTGGATTATCTGGTCCTTTACCACCACCATCTGTTGCACGAATTCGTAATTCATACAAATCTTGTCGTTCACGATCCAATTTATTAGCAACTGACAATACACCGGCAATTCTATCGACGACAAAATCTTTCGTATCAGTTACAAGTGTATAAGTGATTTTGGCATTATCGCCAGCATCAGCATCGAAAGCGTTCGCTTTGAAAATTGCTGTACCATTCAAAGCATTCTCAGTTACACGAAAACTTGCTAGCGACTTTTCAAAAATCGGTTCATTATCATTAACATCTAATACAGTGATTGGTAGCATTTTGGATGCTGATTTTTGTGGATGGCCCGAATCGTACACCGTTATATTTAGAAAATATTCAAATTCCCGTTCACGATCAAGATAACCGATCACTTTCAATTCACCACTATCCATATCGACGCAAAATTGCGAATGTGTATCACCACTTGAAATACCATAAATCAATTTACCATTATAACCCAAATCACGGTCACGTGCTTTCAATTTAATTAATGTTGTACCTAATGCCACCGATTCATTAACTTTAATTTCAGCTGGAAAATCAACGAATTCCGGTGATTTTAAATTATCACCATAACGTGTCGGCATCATTGGGAATTCTTCATCTAATTGCGGTTTATTATTATTTTCAGCTAATGCTAGAATTTCGGTTAAGCGCCGTGCTACACCTGTATCTTGACAATCAAACGCGCCCGTATCATCGGCTAATAATTTATTTGTTGTTGTTGTTGCTGCTGTTGCTGCTGTATTTTTCGTATTCACCAATTTGAAATGGATACGTGTTATATCAGCGAAATGTGTACCATCAGTTGCAGTCACATTGATTTCCCTTTCATTAACACGTATATCGCTTAAATCACAACTGACCGTTATTGTGCCCGATGTGGCATCAATATTGAAACAACCATCTTCATTTCCGGACACAATCCGATAACTTATTATATTACCAGCATCAAAATCGATGGCCGATAATGTTATAATTTCTGTACCAATTGCAGCATGCCGACTCAAATGTCCTAAACAATTGATTTTTTCAAATTGCGGCCGATTATCGTTTATATCACGTACTCTAACAGTTAATTGCATTTCAGTTTGCCGTCGATATGGTAATCCCCAATCAGAGGCACGTACACGTAATACGTATTCTCGACGCATACTCTCATAATCTAATAGGGCACTTGTTTTAATTACCCCAGAGAAATGGTCGATATCGAATGGTGACTTTTTAATATTCGCTATCAAATAAGATATGTATGCATTCTCGCCACGATCCTTATCACGGGCATGTACACTTGTTACAGATGTGCCAGCTGGTAAATTCTCATCGATCCAAACTGTCATTTCGGGCTTATCAAATATCGGATCGTTATCGTTTGTATCTTCAACATAAATTTTCACTTTAGCCGATGATTGTTTTCTTGTACCGGCATTACCTTGATCGATAGCCGAAACTGTTAAACTATAAAATTGTTTATTTTCAGCATCCAATTGTATGGCTGTATAGAGCATGCCAGTTTCTGGATTTATATGGAATTCGCCACCTTCATTGCCGCCAACAATTTCTAAAAATACTTGAGCATTACGTCCCTCATCAGCATCGATAACTTTCAGTCTTATCAATGGTGTATTTATTGGTGCCGTCTCAGGGATTTTAACTTCATAGATTTCTTTATTAAAAACCGGTGCATTATCATTTAGATCGGTCAAATAGACCGGAATTGATTTGTAACTTTCTTTCGGCGGTATCCCTCGATCTATAGCTCGCAATTTCAATGTATAACCCTGTGGTGTTGTCTCTCTATCTAACAATTTCAATACTTCTATATTGTATTCACCTTTCTGTTTTGTCGGCTTTATGCGAAAATGACCATCCGGATCACCGTCGACAATATCTAAACTAGCAATTTCACCATGCACCCCATTATCTTTATCGGAAACATTAACAATTGCATAAATATCAGCATTTGAATTCTCAACGATTTGTGGATGTCGACGAAATCGTATTTCCGGCGAATGGAAATTCACTTTTCTAACTTTTATTCGTACTTTTGCTTTACTAACCATACTGGAACTTTGACGGAAAACAGTACCACGATCTTGACCTAAAACGGTCAGTTCATAATAAGCTCGGTCATTATAGCGTAATGGTCGACTCAACGATATAACACCGGATATAGGATGTATTGCAAACATGTCCGTTTCCTCCGAGAAACTATAATAAATTTCACCATTACGTCCTAAATCCGCATCTTCGGCAACCACTTTCAAAATACTTTTATGTAATGGCATATCCTCGAATACGGTCGTATTATATTCGGTTGGATAAAATAATGGATTGAGATCATTAGTATCTAAGATTCTAACTAGAACCGTTGTGTCCGTTGTGAATGACACTTTTTGTTTGCCATCCCTCTTAATGGCGGTAGCACGCACTTGTAAAACATACTTATCTTTACGTTCACGATTCAACACATCATTATTACCAGTTCTAGTTCGTATAAATAAAAAACAAAAATCACCAACTAAACGATCTTCAGCTTTGAAAAATTTATCTTTATCACCATCAACTATCTTATATCGTATATCGCTAATAATGTTCGATTGTAGATGAATACCCATACGTTCTGAACCTGGTAATTGGGTAGCATACGTTTTTGCGACACTATTCTCGGGTATGCTGACATTATATATTTGATTTGTGAAATGGAAATCAACATCTGTATTGAATTGAGCCCCATCTGACTTTACCTGGATATGTGCAATCACCAGGAAGCAGTAGGCGAATGCACCAAAAAACATCATTTCAGCTCATTGTCCTGTGTTTCTGCAAAAAAGAGAAATTTAAAAATTATCAATCAAGATAAGTGATGGGAGAATATTTTAAATTTAAACGGCACAGATCAAAGTAAAATGGTTGACTCCAAGTTACACTTTCAAAATCGATTCTAAAACAATATCGAAAAGCTTTAGCCTATACAATGATGATTGAGAAAACTTTTGTAATTTCATATCACCGCTTCAAAGCACAAAGAATAATAAAGTATCCATCAATATTCAAATTTTAGACATCGACGAAAATTGAAGCTAAAGGAAACACGATACTGTCTATATCCAATTATAATTCCATATTTTATTTGCAATTTGTCAAGGAAATTAGAAAATTATTCAATTGACTTGACCGTGATAAGAAGAAAAATGTAGAGAGCTGTTTGGTGGACGTAAAATAACTGATATTACTGACCCACTATGCTCTTTAGTCAATTTTTCTCGCACACGTATCGAAAGATGATCTTTCTCTCTCTCTTTTTATTTTCTATCTGTATTCACTTTCCCGCACGTGTATTTGAAAGTAACATAGAAAATTGATTAGTAGAGAGTTTTGGCATGAGTATGAAGTTTGGTGTGAGAGCCGATACGAGTGTTGAAAGCCCTTAAAAACTCAGCTGCATACAAGCTCCTCTGTGAATGTATCCGGTATGTACTCGTATGTGGGATTGTATTGTAGCGTTCACATGTGCCGTATCGGTACTTTATTGTTTTCAACAGGACAGCGCGATACAAAGACCACAGAGTAATCAGAAGACACAAACCGAAATAAACGGTCAAGAGTCGCAAACCGGCACCGGTCTGGCACAGGACAAATCTATCAGGCACAAACTAAGCTCTAGCAATATAACTGCATATATCAAGAATTGCTGCGAAACAAATTCCATTCGAAATGCGAGTGTAGTGAGTACAAAAGTGGCAGGCTTGAGTAACTGCAGTTTTGCTGAATATGCGCCGTAATCTCAGATCAACGCAATAAGTTCATGGATAGCCAGATTCCAACGATTGAAGGCAATTTCAAAGTTCTCGATATACTTTTTTGCCATAAAAATTCAATTCGATGTTTCAATCCATCAAAACTTTTAATATACAATCCATTTTAATAGAAATAGAAAAAAATAATAATAGCGACCTATTATCAATAAATTTTTTTCTAGCAATAAATGACGCAAGTTAGCAGTTCAAAGAATAATAATAAGATTTTTTAATTATTATTAATTGAATTCATAGAATATTCCAAGTAACAACTTTTGCATTAAGTGGGACATTTTTTCTTCAATTTTCCCTAGTCAATCAGTCGTTGCAATATTGAAAATTCATTTCGAAACTCTACATTCTATAGCCGAATCGATATTTCTCAATATTTAACAGGAAATTCGTACTGCTCCCAATGCAATTTATAACAAAAAAAAATTGAACTGCCACAACTAACTACGTATATTTGATTTGTTTTGTTTTGTTTTTTTTTAATCGATCGATATTCAAAATTGGACATTCACAATTTAGAAAATAAATATACCAACCTGGTATAGATTTGAGAAATTATCTCTAGCAACTGGTGTAGAAAAAAAAAAAATTCACATATACTAGTAGGACTATGGAAATTAATCTTGATCCATATTTAAGTGGACCCGAGTTTTGAAAAATCACAAGACAGTCGCTGTTTCCATATTATATTGCCTATGATTCATTCTAGCAACTCAAGCAACTAGATATACTCTAGCAAATAAATTCAAGCTATAACTAACGTTATCTCAAACGGTTTTTTTTTTGTTCTTTATTTCAACAACGCCTTCCTTACATAATATGAACATCTACGAATAAATAAATGATTTAGTTGTGTTCGAGCCAAAGATTAACAAAGCTTTAGGGTCTAGAATAATTAATAATTATAAGCTCAACTTTCCCAATATCAATTGACAGACAATTTCGAAATGTTACAACATCTGGATTCGATATGAATCCATAATTTCTAGTTTATATTGTACATCGATTTGGTAAGATTCGAGGTGAACGAAAAATCAACATTTCTACTTGAATAAAGCAAATTATCCTTTATATTATAGAATTTCAATTGAATTCATTATTAATTAAAACAATTGAATAGTGATTCGAATGGGTCAATAATTGTTAATGTCAAACAATTACTATTATAGCCTGGATGTCTCCCTGCTACACTAGACCACCATTTGAGGTATAATTGTCCTTTCTATGGTTTTGATTGACAGTCATTTGGCAAGAATCTATTGGAACGTTAAATGTAATTCTAGCATTCTCAGTACTGCCATTTGCAACAAACAAACAAACAAAAAAACAATATGAGAGTGAAATTGGCTTTTCATATAACATACATTTTTTCATTATTATTTGTTGTTATCAACCAATAACATATAAATTTATAGATTTTCCAACCGTTCCAGTAATGGAAATTGAAATTACATGTCGATCTAAGCTGAAACTAGCATGTTTTTTTTTTTTTTTCTATAACTATAACTATAAACAATGAAATACCAGAATATAACTTTTATTTTCTATTTTTGCAAAAAAAAAAAATGAATAGCCTCAAGCAACCCTTTCTACTTCATACGACAAAATAATGGTGGAGAGATCAAAGTTTAGAATTTCGTCAAAAACTAACAATAGTAGTAGTAGTAGTAGTAGAAAATCATAAAAGTTGGTATATTTGTATTAATCCGCATCTCTACTAAATATAGATACCAAGTTTTATCTACTTCAAATGTATGTATACCGGGTGACAATGAAAACAGGCTACAAGCCGTAATTTCTTCATTTATCAAAGAAAATTCATCGAAATTTGAACATCAACATAATAGCAAATTTTAAAATAATTTCAAAATCAATATCTCTTCCGGTTCCACCGGAAATAACATCTACTTTGTTATTTCAAATTAGCATGCTATATATTTTTTCTCAATATTATTACATTAGGCATTAAATTTGCTTTTAGTCGATATAATATAATCTATATGGTTTGTCCTGAAAATTACTGAAAATACTGTAAAAGCTTGTCGGAACTAGTAGGCCATGATTTTAGATATACAGTAATTTTTTTACTAATTTGTTAATAACTTAAGTTTACCTGCACCGATTTAAATATTGATAATAGCAACTGAAACAGTGATCTTTGAGCTTTCGAAAAATATAATAAAATCATAAAGTTCCTATTTAAGTTTCCGAGATAAATGGGTTTCTCTATGTCGACAATTATGAAAAATCAATAATTGTGCATATATACATCGAAGAAAAATAATCACTGAGTATCTCTATCCGGTTACAATCAAGAGTACATGGTGCTAATCAAGTCTATTTCAGCTGGGAATTACTATTCATTTGTTTTACCACTAAATCATGGCCTACTAGTTCCAACAAACTTTGCAGTTTTTTCAGAAATTTTCAGGATAAACCATATAGCTTATATTATTTGATGCTCAATATGTTACTTAAACTAACAAAGTGAATGTCACTTCCGGTAGAATCGGAAGTGATATTAATGTCAAAATTGTATCAAATTCTGTATCAGATGGTTTTGTATCGATGTTCAAATTTTGAAGAATCTTTTTTGAAAAATGGAGATGGTACGGTTTGTAGCCTGTTTTCATTGTCATCCGGTATAAGAGAGATAATAGAATCGATTTGTTTCAAGATTGGAGTACTTTGATACTGGAAAATGGAGTCTCTTTGAAAAATTCTTTTCAAATCTGATGGGATTTCAAGTAGAGTTTTTGCAACTTTTTCCAACAGTCTTTGTGCTCGCTTTCTATATTTATATACAAATATACACACAACTATCATCATGTCACCCCTATTTTTAATATTCCGATTTTTATCATTCAAATTGTTATTTATTGAAAAAAAAATCTAGATGTATATTATATTTATAAAACAATGATTTTACTCGTTAAAATTTATCAACAATCAGATGAAAATATAGAACACACCCCGCCGGTAGACTGTCATATCGTTTTGTATTGTTGATAATTGATAGCTTTATGTTTCAAATGAAAATTAATAACTGATGGTCAACATTTTGATTTATAGTTATGAAGAAGAAAATTTTGAATTAAAACAATTATTCAATACTGTGATATGATGGGCGCGAAGTGCATTAATTTTTGCTAAATGGAAAATTCGAGCGAAAACAATAGAAATAATACGTATAAGCTTTATTGATAACAATTTTCACAGCCGCAATTTCCAAACAACAATAAAGCGGACTTTTATTATCTACAGGCTGTGTTGAAAGTCGTTGCCTTAAATTGAAGAGTGAGAGGGGGATGACATTCTGAGACGACATAACTGCACCTAAACCAGAGTTGATTTTTTATTAATTGAATAAAGGAGCCAATGAGAGAAGCGCAGAAGTGGTGGTGGTGGGGCGTTGCTGCACTACTAGCTAAGCTACGGTCCACGAGGAGCTCTCTCACTGACTTTGTTAATTTATTAATTACTAATTAACGGTGCTCTGATGTCTTACGACTTTTCAACTCAGCATCTCACCCTTTAATTTGAGGCCACAACTTTCAACTCATTTTAGCTCTCTACTAACTCTATGGATCTTGCTATCAAGAGCAATTCAATAACGAATTAAAGAAGCAACTGTGCAACAGATCAATAAATTTTGTCTTACGATTCCATCGTCTACTCACCACTGTTCTTCTAATGTCAATTTTTTTTTCGAGCTACCTCTCAAACATATAAACAATCAGGTTGAGATTTCTATGCAAGACCAGTTGCAAAAGTAGTTTGCTCCGCTTCGTGGATAATTTAAAGCGATCGTTTGGAGGATTTGTAGAGATGATACCAAACAGCAATTTTTCAGATTATCAATAGAATCTAGGCTTCGCTTATTATAACGATATGAATGTGAATGGATTTCATGTCACATGATTTTGTTGATATTTCTTGGTATGGCAAAAGCAGACTTGTCAGAAGCACAGCTAACAATTTATTTTTACTATCAAATTGAAACAACATCAAATGAACTAAAACCAAACATTAAACTATTCAATAATGGTGATAATTAAATGGAATATTCTAGAGTTATTTCTAGTTTACGAGTATATCAGATTGTTGAGAATTAAACTATTATTCTTATCTATGAAAACATGAAGACATATAACCACGATGAAGGTAAAGCAAAACAAACTATTATTGTTGGATATTGTAATGGAAAGATGAACGATAATAATAACAAAAAGTTGAGAGTATAAAATTGACAATATCGATTATAATAAAGTTGAAACTTTAAGGAACTACACAGAAATTTAATTTCCATAATAAAATGAGCATGTACATCAATTTATAGCTAGAAAATTGTTCGAAAAATCTTACACTGTATAGATTATTCCGACTTAACTGTACATTGTTGCATACATCGGCTGAATTTGTGACGCGCCACCTACTTGACAACTTTTCAATTATAGCAGCCTACTTAAAATCAATAGCGACTGTATTCAATCACGAAAAATGGCCAAATGATTTTTATGCCTATCATCATGTGATTCAATCTACTAATTGATTTGAGTGAGCAATGGGTTAAAATATACACAACGCTTAGGATTTTTTTTTTCTTAGGTCGCCCTATCTTAAATGACTTATTTGTTCTGTGAACAAATGGCGCTAAGCCTAAGTTGTTGGTCTAGTTATCTCAATTGCAGTGAACAGACGCTTAGAGTTTGTGACACTAATTCTGTCGATGTAAGCAACGATGTACTATTGAATTGCAATAATCTATAGCTATAACTTTCATCATCATCATCATCATCATTATTACTAAATCATCAATCTTGAAATTATTTCACGACTGGGATTATTTTAAGACTGCTATCAAAAGTATCGTTTCGGAACAATAATCCAACAATGAAATGAATTTTAGAGATTTGAAGATATTAAAGGGGATAAATGTCGTCATTAATAATGTAGTGTCATGAATATCTGTCATTTACGTTATAGACTATTTCAATTCAAATGAACAACGTTGCTCACATTGGCAGGCAGAAATTTGTCAACTTTTATTTTATGGCAATTTACGAACTTCCCTTCTGTGAGCTGGAATAGCGGCCGACTTAAATACAATAAAACCTTTTCAAGTTGAACCTAGATAAGTCGAAAACTTACAGAACTCGCAAAAAAAGTTTGCTCCTCTCCCATCCAAACCACAAAACCTACATTGCTCGAAATCTCAACTTTCTATAAACCGAAATAAATCTGTGAGCCATTGCGGTACATATCCTTCCTCTATAATTCGAAAATATAAATTACCAATCAATTTAAATTTGATCCGCCTAAGTCGAAATCGCTCATGAGTCTAAAACTCTGTAACTCGAATCTTTTGGCGTCTCCCTTAGAGTTCAACTTAGCTTTGACACCCTGTATCTAGGTTAGTATCAACTGTAGGTATAAGATAAATTCAGCTGAATCTTATTATATTTTTATAAGGAATTCACTGTTGTTTTGTGTACCATTACTTGTGGTCCATTCTGTAGATTACATGTAAATCACGAAATAAATTGCTTATTACAAAATTGACTTAATACTTCAATCATTAAGATTAATCGATGCTGTAAATAGAAAAGTTCCAGTATACTCTAGTGTTGAATATTCTCATTATTGTAAGGAATTTAT
>JAZBGX010001924.1:0-15425 GCA_037414775.1 Zonitis immaculata
TATTGTGGGTAAAGAAAAACTGCCAACTTTGTCCCTGTTTCACGCATTTTCCTATATATATATGTATATAATTTTTTCATTCTTTTTTTGTCATCCGAACATTATCGTCCATCAATTGATTCCCTCTTTCAATTTTAATAGTCAAACTTTTACGATATATTTTTCAAAAAGTTATTCTCATGTCCCCAATAACAACCATACTTTGCACGCTATATGGTTGGCAATAAGCAGTTTATCCCCGATGGTTGTGCGTATTATATGCTCGATTCAAACTTATGAATTTTTCACAAAGCGAACATAATAACCGACCAACGTTGAATGTTAAAAAAAAAAATCGACTCAAAAAAAAAAAAATTGAATAAATGGAATATTTCGATCATATATCGAATGTGTAAATTTGCATTTTATTTATTTTTTTTTGTTGTTGAATTGCGGTAGTGAATTTATATCAATCTGAAATAAGGAATGGTTTGTGCGAGCTTTCGTTGTCGTTGACAAAACTGTTTGGATGTTAAACAAACCGTTAACTTAACGTCAGCTTTGAGTAAATGTCGCATAAATTAACATACAACTCCTTATGGAACAAACAACAAAAATAAAGAAGATAATCTACTCACTGACTGGAACCAACAGAAAAAAAAGAAAAAAGAAAGAACCATAAGATAATCAATAAAGTTGCAATTCTTGATACAACTATATATAATAAATTTATTTATATTATACGCCTCTTATACAACAATTTTTCTATTTTATCCGAAGATATTGGGTTTTATTTCCCAATTAGATATAAAGTGTTAAAATGTTGGTGTTATTTTCCAGTTAATAGGCGATTCATTTTATATTTAGGAACGATAAAACGCCTTTCATCAACTTGAATAATGATTGATGATGCAGCAGATTCCGTAACAATTTCAAGTTTATCTTATCATCTTATAAAGTTTTTGGTAGGAAATTTTGCGATGGAAGTGTCAATGTTGTTGACGTTTAACTAGGTGTCGATATATACCGTCTCTCTATATACTTATATAGATATAATTCTCAAAAACGTTCCCACATAGCCGTTTCAAGTACACTTCAAAGCGACATTTTTCTTCCACATATATCCATAAATAAAATTAATAGAGAGGGGAAAAAGAAATTGTAATTTCTCTAATTCACTCAGAAATAAGATATGAAGATAAATTTGAAATTAATAATAATAATTCATTTTATTGTGATCTCTACTTGATTGTTGGAATGTTTGAATGGGTAACTTTCAATTTGGAAAGTTTCCTAATATTCGTGAACGTTTCACGAAACTTCCGATTTCAATCAGTGTATTAATTTTACTATACGGTCTCGCCTTATTCTATAGATTGAGTTGTAACAGCTCGTTGTGCATGTTCCATGAAACAAGAGATTTTTGACAGCAATTCGGAAATTGAAACAACAAAAAAAAAACAAGACGGATATCGGAAAAATCCGATTTTTCCACTCAACAAGCATCTGACCGCCTCGATTTGTACTTCAAAGTGACATTATAAGAAAAAACTTTGTAAAATTTCTAGTTGAAACATATAATTTTTTTTAATTCTCCAAAAGCCAAAGCTCATTGAAAAGAGAAAAATGATACATTTCACCATGTATTATGAATTATGAGGTTAAAGATTATAGATCTAAAATGGAGATTGGCGTGTAATTTCAATGAGAATTGTATGTCAATTTTATAACAATAAATTACCCGATAGTCAATTACAGTGAAACCTCCCATGGACGGTTACCTATAATGATTTACTAATTCACTAGACCTCTTGAATATAAATTACATCAGACAGAACCTCTATTGTACGGACTACTTTTATTTCCTCAGAGCGGTTCCACTGTTTTTTTGAATATTGCACATTTTGCGAACTTGTGGCTTTGCTTTGGAACAAAATGATTGTAAACTTGAAATCCAGAGCATATTTCAATATAGATTCTCGATTGAAATTCAGAAAAGTTTGTAAATTTGACGAATATCCGTAATATACACATTGTCTCAGAAGGAATGGAGAGCAGAATAGTGTTGGGTCGAGGACGAAATTCTAAGATGAGAAGTTCTTTTCCGCTTGTTGAACTAAAAATAAATCAATCAAAATAGCCAATGAGGATGCAATTCAGTAGAATGAGCAGAGGCAGTAGAGTTGGTGTTAGGACGTTGGAGAGAGACTATAAAACATGCTTTTGCTTGGCTTCTTTGATTAATTAATAACTAAACAAGTATGTCTCAAATCAGAAAAGAGACAAATGATATTACTTATACACCTTTTTACTGAGTCAGTCTGTATAAATTCCACAATAACTTAAAAAAAAGAGAGAACGCCTGAAAAACTTAATTTAAAAGAAATTTAACTACAAAAGATAAGTTTAAAACAAATTATGATACTCAATTGTGATATTAAGTCGTGTAATTCTTGTAAAAGAGAAAATCTTCAAAAAAAGAAAATCGAGAAAATTTCCAAATATTATTAGAGATTTTTGTATATTTGAAATTTTCCAGAATTACCCGAATATCCACCGGTGATAAGTGTGGGTAGAGCTCCATTAGACTACGGTGACACATTACGTGCCAATTGTACATCACCACCAGCAAGACCTGCAGCTAATCTCAAATTTCTATTGAACAATCTTACGGTAAATCTAAATAGTAAGAGAAAAAATGCAACAATTCCAATTTATTAATATTATAATTAGGTTGCAAGAACCGATCCGTTACCATCACGTAAAAGCCAAGAAACTTTATGGAGTGATTTATCATTAGAATTAATATTAGAACAATTCCATTTTGATAATGGTCGTTTGGTATTAAGTTGTATAGCACAAATTGGCGATATTTATCATGAAGAAGCTGAATTATTATTAGATAGTGCACGTGATCCAATACCTGAGAGAGGCGAGTTAAATTCACAAAAAAAAAAAACAACAACAACCAATATCTATATAAATAAAATATTTCGTGTTACAGTGAGTGCATTCAGTTTGGCCAATAATTACCCGTCCAACAATTATTTATTATCGTTAATGGTTTTGCTATTAATCAACAATGGAAAACTAGTCATTTTTAGTTAGAATTGAGAAGAAAATAATAACAGAAATAAATGCTCAGTTGTCATATTTATATCTAAATATAAAAATTATAGTCATCCAGTTTTGACTATACAGAGTAGACCGTTCCAAGCTCACCCGATTTAGCTGTAACTCTAGTCCTAGAGGCGGAAATTAAAAACCACATTCGAGGATCTAAAGAGAACATTTCCCGTAAAGCTACAGAAACCGTTTCGACGCCAAAATGTTCTCTAAATATCACATTTGGTATCTTTAAGTGCATGTTTTATTTCCTCCAATAGGACCACAGTTACAGGCTAGGAAAGCCTGTGGTGGTCCACTCTGTACAGTCGTTGTTGGATTACTATAAATGAATTATTCAAAAATAAACGACCGAATTATAATAGAAGGATATTAACCATTTCTCTTATAATTAATGTGGCTTGTTTTACAATTACAACTCGTGCCATATATCTACCAAATGATAATAATAATAATAATGATAATAAGTTGAATTGGACAATTTACCGAAACAAACATATATATACATACACACAACACAATTATTCATTAATATTGTCAACATTTTGGTTGTAATTTTTCATCTCCCTTGAAAAGTCTATTCACTATGACTGAAACAATCCATTACCGTTCCTGAAAATCTGTAGGGTATATAGCGGGCTTGTTGTCGTTGTTGTGGATGTTATTATCATTATTATTATTATTATTTTTTTTTTGTATGTGCCCAATTCATTGTTTGATTCGCTTACTTTATTGCGAACACAATTCATTCTGTTACGGTCAAGAAACAAGATTATCTCGAATTGTTAACAAAAACAAATTAATAAATTATACTTTCGTTTATTGAAAATTCGATTCAATATAACATATTGTGCCTTGTATTTTTTTTTTTTATAATATACAGGCTGTTTATTTAGTACTTGTACAAGTTTCATATAATCAAGAGTCTTGAGATACAGGACTGTCCAAAACAAAATTATTTCATTTAGTTTGTCTTATAGATTTTTGCTCAACAACATGGCAATTTGATGACGCAATTCGAGCTACTGGAAGTACTGATGATGAGAAAATCAAATATTTAATCTTCACATCACCAATACTCGATATTATTGAGCAAATCAGTTTTTTTTTGTTTGGATCAAGCTGTTCAGGACTCATGTTCATATGAGATTTTTATCTTATCTTTGAAGCTCGTACAAATACTTGATAGACAGCCTGTATAAAGATAATATGACAACTGGACTAATTATAGCAATTCAATTTAATTTCATGTATTTTTTTATTGATAAGTACGCGGTAGGAAATTTTCAAAAATTGTCAATAAAACAATAAAAGAATATTTCAAAATTTCAACTATAAATCTCAATAAAATCCTCAGACAATCACGGAGAAATCTGTATTTTAACATTTATTAATCAATAATTAATCAAAAATAAATCTAATATTAGTAAGAATTGTTTAAATTGACATTTTTTGAATCTAATAAAAGTGTAATAATGTTCACCCCAAATACGAATTTTATGTTAGAAATATTCAAAAATTATTAACTGTGATAATAAAAATTATAATAATAATTGTAATAATAATAATAATAATAATTATGATGAATGAATAATAAAATGCGTTATCTTCATTATTGTTTTGTTTTGTTTTGTTTTTTTTTGGTCTCACTATTATTTTTATTGAACAGATTGATATGGAATGTTGAATTAATGTTATCATAATTTCGTGTCTCAGTTTCATGAGAGGAATTAAATAAAGCTTGGAATAAAGATAACGACAACCAGGTAAGTACAATTAAGGCCATCTTTATAAAAAATTAAACTACTTGATGAAATGTACTTTAGAGAAATGGATAAAGTTTCAAACTTACTTTCATATTATTACGTTATTATCTTGTTATGAAAACGTTGTACAAAATTATTAATCAACTGTTTTTTTCCCGTTTTTATTCATTTTACTTTTTTCTCGTAAACATCATCATCATCATCATCATATCAGGTAAATTTCTATTGGAAGTCGTTTATTTATTATTCAGCTTTAGCTGAAATTAATCAAAAAATGACTCGTATTCAAAATAGAATGATTGGAAGCATAACAATACTAGTTGGTAATTATAACCGATAAAAGTTAATCTTTAATCTTTAAAATGAAGTTGCAAATTGGAAAAATCGAAAATAAAGAATAAAAAATTTGATGTCAGTTAATTTAGATTTGCCTGAATCGACAATTTCTTTTTTATTAGAATTTCATTTAAAACATTTCAAAATTGAATTTTGTTTTATTCCGTTTATTTTTTCCTCAATTTTTCGGAGAATGAATTACAGGAGGCAATATCCGGAGTTATATTTTAGAAATTCTATGATAGAAGAATAATTGATTCCAGCCACTGTCTCTACCTGTACCATTATGATAATAGACACACTTCTCAATACCGGTAATTAAATGTGAACATATCGGCCAAATTACGGCTGATAAGTCAAGAAGAACTCAACCACCCACACTTTACCTGATAAACTCAGATACTTTGCTATACTTTCCAATTCCCGTGCACCAAAATTTTTGATGGTCTTCCACAAGCCGCAGCAGTTCATGATGACTCCTAACGCATCATTATACTTGGTACATCTATTTTCTAAAGCCCAAATGCTTTTTGGTTCAAAAGCTTTATATTGACTCTTCAAAAATTCTTCTACTGCAGCCATCACCAAGCTATTGTCTCCATATTACTTGCTCCTGAGCTGCCCCTTAAGCCGGCAAAAGAGTCTCTAGTCTAGTAGATAGAATTTGAATGTTCTCGAACGGTAGCCATCGCAACTTCCACTTTGTGCGAAGATGCGTTATCCCGGTATGGCATGTGGATATGGTCGCGGTACTTGTCTGGTTTGGATGCTATACGCAGCTCAAACTCCTCACACCAGCAGTCAAGTGTAGAATATAAAGGGTCACAGTGTTCTTATATTTCCACCAATCGGCATGTTTGTCGTTGGTAGACATTTTTCGCAGATAGAAGTATTTAAACTGTTCGTATACAAATGTTTGTATACGCTATACCCACGTTTTTTGTTTTTTTTTTTGATTTATGTGACCACTGAAAATATTCGACCAAAATTACTTTTGGATCAGTCCTCATTTCAACTTTCCAAACCAGTTGTAAATTATCCACCAAACGCTTAGCATAAATTCATAAAAGATTAATTAGCTTCTAGTCTAGAGCAGGAGTTGTGGCGTAAGCAACAATTAAGTTGAATCTCTTGAAATATTCAAATCGTCAGGCATGATTCTAATCAACAACAAGTAACACTACACAATCTAAAGCTTCCTGGACAAATTATTGATTCATGTACATTGTACATATAAAATGGGTCATTTAAATTGCTTAAATTAGTAGAGGAATAAGCGATATATTGCATTCATTTCAGCAATTCTTCAGACGTCGTTGCTGGAGAAATACAATAATTGCGTTACAATTTGTGGAATAATTATTACCATCAAATACCAACTAATTATTAAAGAAAGATCAGATTTAAAAGTTCTTGTTGCATCACATTGATCAATTGCTTTGAAAAAAATTAATTTCGTATAAAAATAATATTTATTTTGCATTAGAGGCATCGTTAGTCTCATGCTTGGAATAAAAATGTCACAAACAGAAAGCAATAGAATAAATTTCATTTTCAGGGAGAAAAAATTGATAATTCTCATAAAGATACGTATTTCTTCAAGAATATCACCATTCCAATAAACAAATATAAAAATATCGAAATATATGTAATTATAATAAATTAATCCAATTAAAATGTTAATACAAGTGGTGTTATTTTGATTTAATCAACAATAATAATAATAATTTATTAGAGCTTCATGGGTAATGAATCAGTTTTTGTTTTTGTTTTTTCAAATAGATGTTATATATCTAGATTTCATGCAACATAAATTAGAATGTTAATTATTTTTGTATTGCAATAATAGACTTAATTAAAATTTTCCATTTGAATTGATAAATAAAATCGAATTTTGAATAGAAATAATTTCCAGATGGATAATCAACGACATCACGTTCCAACTGAATTCCTTCAATTCAAAAGACCAACAAAACAAAACCAAAAAAAAAATGGTGACATTTTCTATTATTTTATTCCAACATTTCATCTATCATTCACCTATAACTAAATAGTGTAATCAACCATATTCGTATTCAACTAGAATAAATACCAACTAACTAACTTTCAACTATCATACCTATAGAGATAGTTTTGAAACTAAAACAAACAACTTGTAACTGAATAAATGTCTCGATTAGTTTTGCTGATTCAACTAGACGAGATTTTGTAGAACTATTTTATTTCTTGTTTTTTTTTTTTTTGAATCGAAGTAAGAGTCGAAAATGTTAATATACAGCAACCGGACATCAACATTAAAGCACATCCACTATTTCCCCGAACTTCTTATAAATAGATTCCATTGGAAAAATTCAATGTGGATGGATCGTGCCTAACTGTTCCGAATATTGGCAATCCATCTAGCTATGATGGTCTTGTTGATTGTTGCTCTAAGTAGTTGATAACTATATCTACCTATGATATTCTAAGAACGCTTCTTGAAGGCGTCAAGTTTCTTCTCGATCGATGCCCAGCATTCCACTCTATAATGTGAAATGGAGAGCACACTCTAATAAAGGCGATAATCAAGACTGAGACAAGAAGATTGATAACGAACTTATTTTGATGAGTTGTAAGTCATAAAATCAATTAAAGAGTATTTTCAAATTGAGATGCAGCTCTATTAACTGGGAAATATCTATTTCAAGTGAAACGTACAATTTCCGTTTCTTGGTAGGTGTGCACTCAAGAGAGGTCTCACTGTAAATGAATTTGAACGTTTATTTGGAAGATTTATCGACTGAAATATAATTTTGATGTAATCTAGAAATGGTTCAATTAATTTAATGTTATGTTTTGTCTTTTTTTGTTTGTTTTTGATTATTTATTTTATAAAAGTGCTATTACTCCTATGAAGGTGCAAAGCTTGAAAACTGTCCATTTGTATAGTAATATGCGTGTCTCATATCCATTATTTTTAATGAGACTTAACATAACTACAACAGATGTAGAATATTTGATTTAGAAAATAATTAATACAGTAGAAACGTTCATAGAAGGAAAAAAAGAATAATAATAACGAGCAAACATTCTAAAATTAATGAGAGATTATTATTGTTATTTAAAAACATTTTCATAACATCTACCAAAGCTATACTATTTTAATAAATTATAATAGGAATGAACCTTTTTTCCATTCAAATTCGGTAAGTAGTATTTTCATATTTTAATATTTATTGAAATTTTCTCAATTAAAATTGCACGAATTTCAGTTGGCGATTAAAAAAGAATACTTCGAAATCTGTTTTATTTAATGAAAAATGAAAAAAATTAATAGTGATAACGTCGAATAGAATAGATCAAAATCTAATTTTTATTCATTCCTTTATATAAAAACAAAAGCTTTATCAAACGTTTCAATATAATTTATGCTATTTAGAATATTAATTGAAAGTTATTGTAATCTCGATACAACGGACTAGATAATATTTTACATCTACCATGTGATAAATTTTTTATTTTAATCCAAAATATATTGCATCCCAAATAATATTTTTGGTTTATCAAATGTCAGCTGGCATGTTTTATAAACTTAGATATCATTTTGGACTTGAAAAAATCACCATAATTTTTTTGAGCTACCGTTTCCAATTTAAAAGCGATCTTTATGAAAATTTATCGTCTAACATAGATATAAAATTGATTTTCAGAATTTTATTTCAAGTAATACCATAAAAATTCTACTATATTTCTTGAAGTTGGAAATAATCGAAAATTCCTCAATGCAAAACCAAAACTATCATAATTACAACGGACAACTCATGCAAACTATAGCTCCATTAGAAATGTATTGTATTATTGCTTGTTCGACCGAGAATATTTCTATCGTGACTAAAAATGTCCGAGAGATTTTACAAACATCGACTAGACAACAATGCACACGATTTGACATCAGCAAAAGTTATAGTGAAAGTTTTGAAGATGTAGCCTTACAAAGTGCAAACCGATCACCAATTGCTGCTTGATGATCCTCAAGTAAGGTTAAAAATACTCTCGAGCTGATTTAAGCCTGGTACAAGAAGAAGATGATTTTGTGTGCAAAATTCACGTTTCAGAGATGCGGAGAAATCACATCAAATGGATGAATAACAAAGAGCAGCAACTGCTCGGACAACGATGGAGATTTTTGAACATCAATTTTTATAGCCATATGACAACGCCAGACTTCTTCCTTTTAGGGCTTTTCAAAATCTTTCGCTCACCACAATAAACCATAAAGCGTGCAAGCTACGAAAGCCAATATTAAAAAATTAATTAGTAATTTGAGGCCAGATGTTTCGCGAGCAACGACAAAATGTTGTGAAACGAGCACAGATGTACATCGACTTAGAACTATTATTTCGACATATCTCCATCAATTTTACACCTTTAAATAGACATTCTGTGGTAACAAGAAGTATTTACCAGAACCTCTAAAAAATTACTAGTGCATTATCATTGTTAGCCGAGGAATCACTTTACACTTTGTTACACAAAACATCGGCAGCCTGTTTCACTTATTTTAAACTATACGGTAAAGTACCCGTCCAAAAACCAGCGTTTTTTCAAAAGAGAGACCGCAAATGAACGTTCCTGGGTTTGACCTATAAGAATTTTAATGAGTTAGAAACTGTTTGGATAAGGGAAGTAAAACACTAGAATTAGAGGTAGTGGAATGTATATCATGTGCCCTTTAAAAGAAGTTTTACTGTATTATAATATCCAATAATTGGATGAGATCTTTGGCGAAACATCAAAATAAAAAAAATAAAAAACAACATTAATTTATTGACTTGATTGTACATATAGCCTCTATTTGCTTCTATTCGCTTCAGTTCACCAAATATTAGGGTATCGACAAATCAAACGAAAAGGCACACACTGTTTTTTTTTTTTTTGATGTTTTTTATTTCGTTCGTCATCTTCGAATATAAGAATTCTGCACACGTAGCATAGCGTGTTCAATTTCACCGGCGATGATGACGGAACGTTGTTTTATTATAGATATCCGCATCCACAGATAATGCCAAAGTATGATCCTACTCATATTAAACCCTAAAACCATTTACTATTAGTTGAAATTTCCAACTACTACTATCATTGAATTTATCTAACAATCAACTATAGGTGGATATTATTATGATATTATTTCTCAATTAATTAAAGATTGTCAAGGGATAGAGACCTGTATTTAATGGCTTGTATCTGGCCCCTTCTTCTTATATATAGAAGGGTCGCTTAATGTTTTGTTAAAGGTTTATCTTAAACTAAAACAATATTTGTTTCTTTATGGTTTCGAATTAAGGTGTCGATAAAATAGCACTTAAATACAATAAACGAATAATAAGTACTCGAATTCAATCTAATTAAGCGACAATTATGATATAATTGAATTTAATATACAATTTTATTAGCAAATTTTCGTAACATTTGCAATAAATGAAATGAACCTTATAATATGGCCATTGAAACGTTTCAAACTCAAATCAAACTCAATTTCACGTTCCAATGTAAACCATCACAACTTCAATAATATTGAGACCAGTCAATTATTCAATCGTCCTTTAATCGATATGTTTAGAGAGATTTAATGGTATTCTGTTAAAAAATTAAATAAAAAAACCTAATCATAATTTTTGTACTTTTCCAATAAAAAAATTCTCGATTCCAAATCAAAATTATTAATAATTTTGTTATAAATTTGCAATAAAAAAACAATTGAAATGGATATTCGCCAATTTTCCACTAAATAAAGATCAATATTAGAATGTATGAGGCGCATCCACCATTTTCTCATCTAATTCATTACTCTATCATATAACTAATAGTAAGTAGTGCTCTCTAAACGTTTTCTATATAAATATATAGATGTTTAATTGATATTTGATTGAAATCAAGATCAAGATGTAGCTATAGGAGTACTATAGATTATATCCGATTAATTCATCAGAAAACAAATCGATTAGAAGTAATCATCTTTTAATATAAAGGTGCGTTGTTTCCTAATGAAATCAACACTTAAATAAAAAAAAAAAACTGTATTGAGTTGGCACACTTTAGAAGTCTGTTTTAACTATATTCTTGTATATGGTAGAGCATTCTAGACACTTCTGTTCTGTGGGTAAGTAAGAGACTCACCGAATCAGTGTAGAAGAGAAATGAACAAGCGACAAATGCGAATTCTGTACTTATATGACTAATAATATCATCACAGCACTTGGTCGTGGGATAGCAAGCCATGTAACAGTTTCTTGATGGTTGGAATGTTTTGAAACTGAAGACAGAAGCCTTGAAGGATAACCACTTTCATCGAGCTATGACGAATGCACTGCAAGTTACAGTCGAACTGGAAGCCACCAGTCGTCGATCAGTGTCATCAAGCTATAGAATCCCAATCTACACAAGCTGGAGTATTGAAAAGTTTGGTTTCGATAAGTGCCGAACATTCACACGGATGCCAATTGTGCCGTTTGATAGTCACTTGGAACGCCTGATCTGACTTCTCGAGATGAATCGATAATCTTTTATTATTTCCATATGTATTTCTGCTATATTATCATAAATCAAGATGTACGAATGTCGTTTCACGACATGAACCACTCACCAACAACTACAAGACTTCGACTGGGAGACGATACTTCATCCACCATATTTCCAAGATATATCACCTGCTAGACTTTTATTTAGTCAGATTCCTGTACAAATATTAGCGTGATAAACAATTTCATAATCTCTCCGATGTGGAATTGCAGTTGAGCAAATTATTTGACTCTTGGCCACTAGAATTCTGGATAGAAGGCGTACAAACTTTGACAAATCGTTTGGCAAAAAACTGTGTTATTGATTAAGCTAAGACCAAGTGTCTTATAACTTTAGTGTCTATCCAATAATTCAATTCGTCTATCGATGCTATCAATGATTTATTTAGTTATTTTTTTTTTCTATGAAAATTTATTATCAATAACAAATACCTCTTGTTAGTTATGTTGATTATTATTGATGTGTGATGTGTGTGAAGAGAATACGATCGTAAGTTCTCAACAAATTCACAACTTGTTCAAAGGTCCCTATCCAATACTAGTATATAGTCGTTTTTGATTTCAACCAGCGATAGGTCTCCCCCGGGCCAACCGTCTACTTCGTGCCCCCATTTTCTATAACATCCATATACACATATTCGCCCCACATCCTATATTAGATTGAATTTTACAAGAATATGATACGATCTTCCTTATATTATTAACAACTATATAGAATGTTTTTATTGCTTTTTCGTTCGATATAGAAAACTTTTTAATTTAACTATATATATACATAATATCATACATATACGTATAGTAACCGATTGAGTTATAGAAAATAATTTTTCTATTTTGCTTTGAATTGAAAAGCACGATTTCTATTGAGTTGTTGTATTCGCATATACAGACAAATTGGAAGTTGTTCTAATCGAAAACATTATGTGGCATGAAAATCCGGCTCTATTTTCTTACAAAAATTCCCAACACACTCCTTACCCAAGAATATAATCTAATACATTGTTATCTCACCCCCTCAAACTATATACTCGAATTACTCCATTTCCTCTAAACCCTCTTTTATACTATATAGAACATTTATGAATTTTTTAACATTGTAAAATTGGCTGTTTTTTTTTTTTTTGTTTTGTTTTGTTTTGTTTCGATTGTAGTATTCTAAGAGCGAAATGGAACATTAAATAATATAATTACGTTACCAACGTACCCACCCTGGCGCGTCATGAAACTGAACACTCCCTAATTAAGCCGAGTGATAACAGCAATTATAATATAAAATGTGTTAGGGGAGGCTATTAGCTATAGTATAGTCACATTGGGGTGTGGTTTAACCTTACCACTTTTATATTGTGTATGTACATACATGACCAGACAGACATATAAATTGTTTCGCCTCATTGTTATCAATTCGAATATACAAATAAATAAAACAAAATTATATCTATAGTATATCTACTATGGAAATTAGGGGAAATTTTGACACAATATTAGGGTAGTTTTTGCGTTAGAATATAGCAAAAAATTCAATTATTTTAATTTAACATAAAACACACCTAAATTATTGCAGCATAGAAAAATTGAATTATTTAGATCATATAATATTCGTGTCGCACGCTATATTTATTAGCAAAAAATAAAAAAAAAAATAATTTAACGTAAATTTTTTTATTATATACGATACGTTCATCTTGCGTAATAATAATATAAAAAAAAAAAAACAAAAAAACTTGTACAGCCTCTATGAGAATTTATGATGGATAAGGTGGAACTAAATATAAGTTACTACAACATACTATATATATGTATATGAGAAAGGGTGTTGAATAAAATCTAGTTTAACCTTTTGGGAATATTTGTTGTGGAATTTTATCAAGATACAAGAAGAAGAAGAAGCGGTTTCTTTGATAGAAAGTAATTTTCTTCGTTTGTTTACTGTACAGTATTGAATCAAGACAGAGAGTAAAACTTGTCTAATAAATATTTTTATAATAATAATAATAATTTTGTGTCCATCTAATTAGAAAATTCAAAATTGAATTCACTCTTCATGCTACTCCGGCTGCTGTACGACAGAAAAAAGCTAGTAGTATTGAAAATATTGCCGACAATTACAACGGCAACGTTTCGGTTAAACGCCGCTAACAAGAGTTAGGTCTGTCGCAAATGACAACGTGACAAATTTCACAACTGAATTCAAGCTTGTTACGAACACCAGAATTGAAGTCATCTGACCATTCGTTGTGAATTTACCGATTGGGCACTTGAAATCTTAAAAACTGACAACAAATTCCATCGCAAAATCATTTTCGATATTGGTGCAAGACTAAACCACACGTGATACACGAGAGTTTTTTGCATCCGCAAAGGATCATACTTTGGTTTGAATATCGGCATGGAAGATTCTTTAAAAATGAGGAAGAAACCACTGTCATCATCAATAACGAGTGTTACAAAACGATGCTGCAAGTGTTTCTTATTTCGGGTAATCGTTGATTGTATTAAATGGCTCCATTGCCATACCAAATCACTGATTTATAGCAATCAGATCGAGACTATGATGAATATAAGAACCCAAAATTTGTCTTACTATATAGCCGTCTGACATCCCGAGATAGATGGGCTACTGTGATGGAAAATTGTTTCGAGTAGATCCGTTTGTGCAACACGATCCGTGGTAGGCATTTGGCTGATGTCTTATTTAAATAATAAATTGTAATCTTGAGTTTCTAGAATAGAACAACATTTTTTAACAAAGAAATTGCGAATAATAAACCGTGTAAAAGAAACTCGCGTGAAAAACGAGGGTCCACTGTTCAAATTTTTCTATTATCAAATGGTATTTTATTAATGGATATGAAAACAGTTTTTATTATTTTTATAAAGAAAATAACATAAATAGGAAACTTTAGAAAATAATTGAGAATTTATTTTTATAAAAACTATATCGCTGGAGTTTAGAATGATCAAACTGTTGTTTTTCTCATTCAAACAAAATGGTCGGTATCCAAATTTTTGTTTAGAAGAGAAAGAAAGAATGTATTATAAATTTTGCCTCAAAAACTAGAATTGGATTTATGGTAACATAAATTTGAGGCGATAAGAGATGAGTTGTAGGCCTCGAATCTGTGACGAGATGAACACATTCTTTAAAAATAAATTGGAACGAAAGAATGTTTAGCGATGGTAAATTTGGAATAGAAAGCGTAATTTTTATTGGAAAATGTGAAATTTTAATAAATAGATTGACAAAATTAAATTTTTTTCTCATAAAATGTGCCCCAAATCTCAATGCAGCAAACATTTCTAAGAAAATTCTTGTAACTTAGAGTGTATAGGAGAATTTTTTCCAAATAAATTACGCTGAATTGGTTATTTTCGATACATCTGTGCAAAGGTAGGGATCCTGACAGGTCTGAAATGGAGTCATGAAACTGTAAATATTTCTCAATAAAACACAAAATGAGGTCTTGTTGAGATTGTCCTATATATCTGTCAGATGAACGTCGTAACTCATATCTATCAAGATTTCTACCTTTGCACATACGTATCGAACAAAATTTTTCGTTCTACTAACGATGGAAGTTGGATTTGAGAGAAAATAAAACTTGAAAACATTCAAATTATGTATCGACTAGTTGCTAGGTATTTTTTTTCTTTGACATTG